>CM038677.1:447619772-447799327 GCA_021605205.1 Aegilops longissima | reverse complement strand
CATAGGTAAAGTAAGGAACCAATCATGGGCGGTATACCTTTTGATCAAATTCTTTACCATTGTCTTGGGACCCAGGATGGTGTTTGGCTGGCATTGGCGTCGTGTAACCTTTGCAATCTTGCATTCCAAACTTCTTGAGACAATCTTTGAGATATTTTCTTGAGATATGAAGATGCCATTCCTTTCTTGTGAATTTGAAGACCAAGGAAGAACTTCAGCTCACCCATCATGGACATCGATATTGCTCTTGCATCATGTATCCAAACTCATCACTATACTTCGGTTGGTGCAGCCAAAGATAATGTCATCCACATATATTTGGCATACAAGCAGTTCACCATCATATGTCTTAAGTGAAGTGTGGGATCGAGGATCAGGTTTGAAGCCTTTGCTCTTGAAGGAGTCTTTGATCGTATCATACCAAGCTTGAGGAGCTTGTTTGAGGCCATCTGATGCTTTGTTTAGCTTGTACACCATATCTGGATGTTTTGGATCTTCAAAGCCGGTGGTTGAGCGGCGTATACTTCTTCTTCAATCTTGCCGTTGAAAATGCACTCTTCACATCCATTTGATATAGCAAGATGTTGTGGTGGTTAGCATAGGCTAGCGATATCACGAATAGCTTCTAGCCTAGCCACAGGGAGCAAATGTTTCATAAAGTCAATTCCTTCAACTTGAGTATATCCTTGAGCCACAAGGCGTGCTTTGTTTACGACGACTTGACCATGCTCATCTTTCTTGCTTCGATATATCCATTTTGTGCCAATAATGTTGTGCTTTGCGAGGTCGGGGCGGCTTGACAAGTTCCCAAACATTGTTCAACTTGATAGATTAATTTGGCGGAGCTTACGTCTGAGTAATACTTGGCGAGGAGCTCTCTTTGTGAACCATTAGTTTCATCAAATCGTCGTCCACAGTTTGACGATTTTGTAGAGATAGAGGTTGAAGACTACTGTAAGAGTGCGAGTCCTTTCCGTAACCGAGCATGAAGCCTTCGTGAGCTTTAGGTGCAAATTTTGACTTGTGATGGGGACCCTTGATCCAGCACCTAGCTCAAATACTCTGAAGTAGGCGACATTTGGCTTCTTGCGATAAGGAGCTCATAGGATGTTTTGTTCGAAGCTTATGGATGTAAACACGGTTGATGGCGTGACATCTTGTATCAATAGCTTGAGCGAGAACTTTCTTGGTGTCTTATACTCGTCGAGCATTGTTGAGCCATCTCAATGAGGTTGTTCTTGCGTTCTCTGATGCCATTTTGCTAAGGTGTGTATGGGCAGAGAACTCATGAGTGATTCCCATTGTATCGGATAAAGATCAAGTCCGGTGTTCTTGAACTTCGATGTCGTTGTCACTTCGATATGCTTGATCTTGATGCCATAATTGTTCATGGCTCGATTGGCGAAGCGTCTGAAGACATCTTGCACTTGGTCTTGTAGAAATTATGTGCACCCATGTATATCTTGAGTAGTCATCAACAATGGCGAAGCCATAGAGACAAGCGATTGTTGTGAGGTAGAGTAGTGAGTAGGGCCAAATAAGTCCATGTGTAACAGCTAGAAGGGTTGAGATGTCGTCATGATTGTCTTGAGGGTGCTTTGCCTAGTCATCTTTCCAACCATGCGAGCACCACACAAATGATCCTTCTTGAACTTGACACCTTGATGCCTATGACATGCTTCTTCTTGGCGAGTGTGTGTAAGTTCCTCATGCCGGCATGCTGACCTCCGATGCGAGCCCGACGTGCAAAGCTTTTGCAAGAAGACATACGGCAAGCTGTGGACCTGTTGAGAAATCTACCATGTATAGATCATCTTTCCGATACCCTTCAAGACTAGAGACTTGTCGATTCCATTAGTACAAGGCAGCGATATTTTCGAATAGCACAATCATGTTCAAGTCACAAAGCATCGAGGCAGGACATTAAGTTGAAACCAAAGGGATTCAACAAGCATCACTTTATCCATGTGTTGATCCTTTGAGATTGCAACTCTACCTAGACCCAATACCTTGCTTTTACCATTGTCACAAATGTGATGTGACTCTTATCGATGGGCGTAGGGTTGAGTCCATGAGAAGACTTGATCACCGATCATATGATTAGTGCATCCGTTATCCATAATCCATTACGAAGCATGAGGTGTCATACCCTCTGATGCGAGTTAGGGATAGGCTTCACCAAGAGTATTGTGAAGCATAAACATTGTGAGCGAGAGGATTATTGAAGCTCGGATCAAGATTAGGACTGATAGGATGAATGGCAAACAATTCAGGAACAAAATACATAGTGAGACCATTTGGGCATTTGATCTTGCGCCCTACAAGATGTTTTAGGTCCCGACAATAGCATCGGGCGCCTTTGATTTTGGTTGGAGACCCTTCCTGCAAAGAAAGTTAATTCTTCTTAACCACCCACATCTTGAGGGTGGCTTAGAACAATGAGTCTAAGTGCAGCATCTGAGAACTTGACTTTGGAGCCCTAGCAAATAGCCTTGCGGGAGATGAATGATACTCATATGAATAAGCGAAAAAAGTTCTTAGTTCTATGAACATAGCGGTTTGAAGACACTGCGCTCATATTCATAAGTTTGAGTCGGTTTCCACGCAAAACATTGGCGTTAGGGTGACTCGGTGAGTCCTCATGTCATTTGAAGCCTTTGGACCATATGGCGCCTTAGGTGCAGGGGTTTGTCTTCATCGGTGGTGTCATGATCACATTCACTAGAAGATTCTCAAGACAACTTTTGGGAACCGGATCTTCTTCATAGGTGGTCCATTCCTGCGATTAGTACCAATATACACGGCAAACACTTCACCATTACGATTCTTGAACATCTTATAGTTTGCATCAAAGGATTCATCAATGATAATAGGATTAGCATAGGTAAAGCGGATAAGGTGGATGGATCCTTTGAAGGTCCCTTTGACAACCCATGTGGTTTTGGGATCTTGCTCGGGCTTCGATGGAACCATCAACATTCATTTTCCTCTCAGACCCAACACCCTCTTTCCTAGGGTTTGGTTGAAATCGCTTTGAGGACATCATAAAGTGTCGATGTCCTTCGGACTTTATACATCCTGTTTCAAGCAATGTCTTCAACCTAGCATTTTCATCAGCAATAGTAGTGGTATCCTCCATGAGAGGGTTAGTTACCACATCGGTAGTTGAAGACAATGCAACGATGACAGCGATGGAACATTCAGCAGCAGTAGGCGTTATCACGCTCAAGGCATTTTAGACATGGTGGTTCAAATCCATCTGGCGGGACTACGATCTGTTGGCGTGAAGTGACTCATTCTCTTTTGAAGATCTTCATGAGCCGCTCTCAATTTCTCAAGCTCTTGCTTCCTTTGAAGATAATCATAGGAGAGCTTTTCATGAGTGGTTGAGGCGTTTCATGGCGACTTTCAAGTTCTTGGTACTTAGCATGAAGATTTTTATGTCTTCAACTAAGGATTGAGCGTGTCATTTCGCGTCAAGCAGGTCATCGCTTTTGTCTAACAGTTTTGAGTATGTTCCATAGCTTTTTGTTGTTCGATTGCAATTTTAGCAAGTGTTTTGTAGCTGGGCTTGGATTCATAATCGAGTCATCTTCACTTGATGTTTGAAAGTAAGCATCCGTGATTTTACCTTGGCACCACGTGCCATGAAGCGATAGGTGGGAGCGGGTCGTCCTTGTCATCGGCTTCAGCGTTGGTGTGGAAGTCATTGTCTTGATGTTGAAGATGGACTTGGCAACATAGGCGTGGCTAGAGCCCGGACTTACAGCCGGGGTTGGACTCCTCTTGAGACTCCACCTCCGCCTCCTCGAGCGAGACTCCTCCTCCCGAATCCATTTCCTTGCCAACAAAAGCCGAGCCTTGCGGATGAGCTCTTCTTATGAGATGAAGACTTTGATGAGGACTTGGAAGAAGACTTTGAAGATTTCTTCTTCTTCTTGTCATCGAATCATATTCCTTGCTCCTCTTCTTCTTCTTCTCATTGTCCCCTTGTGGACACTTTCGGAGATATAGTGTCCAGGTTTCTTGCACTTGTGACATGTTCTCTTCTTGTAGTCATGAGTGGAAGCTTCATCATTTCTTGAGCTAGATCGTGAAGACTTTCTAAAGCCCTTCTTCTTAGTGAACTTGGAACTTCTTCACAAGCATAGCAAGTTCCTTTCCAATGTCTTGGGATCATCGGAACTTGATCGATTCTTCTTGGATGAGAACAACTTTTGCCTTCAAAGCGCGAGTTCGGCCATAGTTGGGACCATAGATATCTCTTTTCTCGAGAAAGGTGGAACTCATGTGTGTTGAGCCTCTCAAGTATATCAGACGGATCGAGTGTCTTGAAGTCGAGCGTTCTTGTATCATGAGGGCAAGGGTGTCAAAGGAGGCATCAAGTGATCTCGGTAGTGTCTTGGCGATTTCATGCTTGGTAATCTCGGTGGCGCCGAAACCACGAAGCTCATTTGTGATGTCGGTGAGGCGATCAAGCGTGAGCTGGACATTTTCATTGTCGTTTCTCTTGAAGCGGTTGAAGAGGTTGCGAAGAACACGATCCTTTGATCTCTCGGGTTGAGGCGCCTTACGTTGACCTTGGATAGCCAGTCCAGACTAACCGGCGTTTCGGAGCACTCCTGCAGCCATCTTGTCCTTTGGTCGGATGACCCGAGATTATGTTCTTGGCGGTAGAGTCGATTGAATGAACTTCTTGACATCATTGGGGTGACACCTTCACGATTTAGGGCGCCGTTCTTGACGACATACCGAGTTGACATCAATGGCTTCAAGATGCATGCGCATCTTATTCTTCGATGGGGATATTCAGTTCCATCAAACACGGGCAAGCAATGGAGACTTTGATTATCCTGCGATCGACATAGCTAAAACTCTAGGTGGTTAAACGAATCACACGAACAAAGGGGTACCTTGCTACGATACCAATTGAAAGTGCTAGTTATCGACTAGAGGGTGGGTGAATAAGCGATATTCATGAAAGTCTTCAAAACGTGAAAGTTTGAAGACAAACAATATAAATGACCTAATTGATATGCAGCGGAAGATAAACTACAACAAGCAAACCATAGTCAAATATGCATTAATGTGAAACTACAAAGACTAATAGCACTTAGTAGTAAGGATCGGGATGGAAGATAGTATGAAGCCAACCAGCGATAGTAGTCAAGCAATGAAGTCAAGCAGATACGACAAATAGGCAATGACTTCGAAGACAAACTCTAAGTAAAGGGAGGAGAGGATAGAACCAGTCACTTGTTGAAGACACGAGTTTGTTGGACCAGTTCGATTCTTTGTGACAAGCTATGCGTCTGGTTAGGGAGGCTGAGATTCAACTCGAGAAGACCGTGTCTTCACCTTATTCCCCTTGAGCTAAGGACACACAGTCCTTGCCCAATCACTCTGGTAAGTCTTCAAGGTAGACTTGAACCTTCTGAGACTTCGTTCACGGCGATCCACAATGACTCTTGGATGCTCGAGCAGCGGCCCTAACGGTGGAGGATTCCACAGTCCTCAAGTGTAATAAGTCTTGAGTTCACAGAGACGAGAAAGACTTGATGATGCCTAACACTCTTTGGCTCTGGGTGTTTGGGCTTTGTCCTGCAAGGATTTCTCTCTCTCAAAGGCTTGAGGTGGGTTGCTCTCAAGCGACAAAAGCCGTCCACTAACTCTGAGCAGCCACCAATTTATGGTGTAGGGGTGGACTATTTATAGCCACTAGGCAACCCGACTTGATATGTCCGAAATAACCACAGGGTCACTAAGGCCGACCACGTGTTCCAGCGGTTGATTTCAAACACACATGACAACTTTACTTGGGCTACAAGCAAAGCTAACTCATCCGACTCTCGATAAGATTTTCTCTCATTGTCTTAGCTCGAAGACATAGGATTTAGGTTGAGCATCACTTGATCATTCGACTTTGTTCACTTGGACCCCTTAGCGATGCGGTGGTTCCTATGACTCAACAAGAAGAAAAAGGAAACAACGAAGCGACCACGATCTTGGCGCTCCATAGTCTTCACTCAATGTCTTCTCATGTCATAGTCTTCAATATGAATATCTTCACATACCACCATTGTGCGTCAATGTCTTCATACATTTTAGGGGTCATCTCACGGTAGGTAAACCCGAATCAATGAGGACACTACATGTTATCTGCAATTCTCACAAACACATTAGTCCCTCAACCAAATTTGTCGTCAATACTCCAAAACCAACTAGGGTGGCACTAGATGCACTTACAGCTAGGAAACTCATGTGTGGCTTCCATCTGTGGGCCCATAGAGGGCCATCATCGATGCATGCATGCATCACTTTGACCTACATCGGGAGAGGTTCATTAATTTCACTATTGATGAGAGATTCTTTTGGGTTGTACATATATTACTGGCGAGGAGCATATAGTGTCGGTTGTACAAAAGTAGGGAACTCTTTTTTGCCTTTACTTGTGCAAGGACAGTGGAGCCGCATGCAGCACACTATGCAGGAAGAGGAGGAAACGAAGCACAAGGCGACCGAACAACGCCAAGACCAGAAACACAAAGATCAAAGGGGCAAGGTGGACCTCCCGGCAAGACCCTTGCCGGGGCGACCTCCTTGACCCCGGCAAAACTTCTTTGTGGCAACTGCCCAACGCCCCAGGCGAGCCACCCTTGAGCCCAAGGGTTTCCCAAGCGTCGTCAACAACTACATTGGAACCAGGGCTCGGGAGGCACCTCCATGATGGCATCTGAGATCTTTGTCAAGATCATAAATACGAGGATTAGATTAGGACGAGAAGGCGGTGACCCTCGGTGGGATCCTGGCAGGGAAATCCACCTGAACTCCCCAGGCAGGCGCCTTCTTTGGGACATTGCAGCATACAATAAGACCCTTGCCGACCCCCAGCAAGACCCTTGCGAAGAGCATCAGCGAGCCACAACCAAGCCCGTACCAGCCAAGACTCCACCGTCGTCGTCCCCAAGCAGCTGCTAGCTCAACCAGCTGGGTAGGCACCTCGTGGCGACAGGCGACCTCTACACCGACCCGGCAAGCACTGCGTGGTGGCATCTGAATCTTCGTGAAGGCCACTGCCACGCGCCACCTCGGCAGCGACCTGCGTACATGGTATTACGTGCATGGCGCTGGCACAGGCGGCGTGTCGAAGCAAGGTGGAGCGGCTGACAGACGGGGCAGGCCTCGTTCCGCCCGATAAAGCTAATGGACACCTAAGTAGCGCATTGAATGCGCTTTGTCCCCATAATGCCGGCGAAAATATCATGCATTTGTACACCTTTCCACCTCATGTGTGCCCTTGTGGCAACCCCTTTTTCCTATAAAAAGGAGGCCGAGGCGACAGGAGAAGGATTCGACTCTTTGGAACTACGCAGCCACCGTAGCTAGTTTGAGATCTCAAGAACACTCAATATATTCACCAAAGCAGGACTAGGGTATTATGCATCTCCTCTACGCACCCCTCGGCAAGCGCACCTCTTGGTGTTGTGCTACCGTCGAGGGCGTGCGAGAGAGCTCCACCGGCAAGAGCAAGAAATCGAGCTGCACCACGAGACCAATAGGGTGTCTATCAAGGAAGATAGCCTTTGGAGGGCTTTCACCATAAGCTCCACCCTCGGCGGCTAATAGGAAGCGCCATGAGCGATTCGTCTCCAAGTCGCGGCCGCGCCCTCCCTTTTCAAGATTTTGAAAAGGCGGGCCGATGGAGTGGACTCGGAGGCTGAGCAACCTGGCAAGATCTGAAATACCTCTCTTCTACACGGTCTTGGTGGCGCCTAAACCACAAGAGTCGTTGCTGTTGTGTGTCTGGCTAAGGATCAAGTGGTCAGCGCCACACTAGTGGCGCGAGAGGGAGTCGACAGGCAGTGCCGATGGCGGGTGTCGGTGTCAAAACCGGCGGATCTCGGGTAGGGGTCCGATCATGTCGTCTTAGGCCGATGGTAACAGGAAGCAAGGGACATTGTTTATCCAGTTCGGTCCCTCGATGGAGGTAAAACCCTACTTCCTACTTGATTAATATTGAAGATATGGGTGAGTACAAGAGTAGATCTACCACAAGATCGTGGAGGCTAAACCTAGAAGCTAGCCTATGATGGCATGATTGTGATTGTGATCGGCCTTCTAGGACCAACCTCTCCGGTTTATATAGGCCTTTGGAGAGGGCTCACGGTTTACATGGAGTCGGTTATAAGGAAGGAAATACAATATTGGATCGTAAGCTTGCCTTCCGCCAAGAAAGTCCCATCCGTTACTGCAGGTGAAGTTTTGAGTCTTGTATCTTCACGCTTCAATAATCCGGACGTTGTATATAGTCCGGCTGTCGGATACCTCCTAATCGGGACTCCCTCGGTAGCCTGAACTAGGCTTCAATGGCGATGGTCCGGCCTTGATCTTGTCTTGACATTGCAAGGCGGGTTCCTCCTCAAAGTACTCAAAGTAATTATCGAACACTTGAACCGTGTCGGATCCATAAAATGATCTTCACATGCCACCGTAGAAGAATGATATTTCACAAATGCAATCTGCTGAAAACTTTTAGACAACCACGGCGTGTCATTCACGGTTGGGTCATTACCGATCCGTTTTCCTACAACCAGCCACAACACATATTGCGGCGGTTTCCTCGACACGTCTTGTCCAAAGCGGATCGTGCCCCCTTATCACGAGTTCTTATCAATACGGGTATGGGTAATCCCACACGCCATCAATCGTGGCGCTCTAAGGCTAGCGATTCCCAATGGGCAAGCGGGGGGCGCGCATTCGTCGCCTCTATAAAGGGATAAGATTTCCCCATTTTACCCACGCTTTCTTCCTCCTTTGCCCTCTTGCCCCCATCGAGCTCAAGCGCCCAAGCCCAAGTCTTCTCGAATGGCTAAACATGTCCGGGCTGAGGCAAGTGGGTGGCTTCCTTGTCGAGCTTAGCATGTCGCAAATCTTGGTGGCGGATACTTGGCATGAGACATAGCCTGCCATTTGCAGGGCGTCGGGCAGGTCGTTCCGACCCAGGACCCCACCGAGAGGTCGTGTTTGTCATGCTGAGACTGGGATTTCCACTTCATCCCTTCGTCTGCGGGCTCATGTTCTACTATGGGCTAGATTCCATGATCTAGCCAATTTAAATCCTCAACATCTCGGCGTTCATCGTTGTCGAGGCCTTCCTCCGCATCCGGCCTCACTTGCGCTGTGGCTGCAGATCTCTGCGTGAAGCCGAAGATTATAAGCGGCCACAAGCGGAGTCTGGAGGGCCATGGTGGGCAAGATGCCTAATGTCACCTAATTTGGGCGGCTCCTTTGCGGAGGCAAGTAAAAAGTGGCAATCGGGGTGGTTCTACATCACCGACCCTGTGCCGTAGGCTGGCCAGGCTAGCGGCGGCCCCAGTATCAATCCGGGCCCCATGCGGCTCACCTCACGGAAAAAGAAGGGGCTGACTTGAGGCGAACCTCTGAGCTATTTGGACTCCAAACCTGCATCAAGAGCATGAAGGACAAGAACATCAAGCTTGTCAGCGTGATCCAGGTCATGCTCGTTCACGGAATCTACCGTGCCAAAGCGCGGGTATTCAATCATGTGGGATTCGTCGGCAGAACACCGAGGCGCTTGAGGCTCTATGGCATGAAGCACAAAGGCGTGTGGAAGGCGTTGTTCAAGGCCTCCAGTACCTCCTCCCACATCAGGGACCATGGGCTCCACGCCTGTGGCCTCCTAGCAGTGAGTTTCAGGCCACCACGGATTCGGTTCTTCCCAATATATTCATGGGGGCCTTAAGTAATTGTGCATATTTATTCAGGATTATGTGGAGCAATGAAGCAAATTAATTTGTCTGGCTCATTGTTAGAAACCCACTAATGCTCTCCTAACGGAGATGCTAGTCCGGCACCCTACAAGGTCTTGGGAAGAAAACGAAAAAAGAGGCCCAGGGGACCGGGAAGGGTCTCGGCGTGGAAGTGTGCTACAAGCCTCGTCGAAGGCGATGAGGTACACTCCTCCCGAAGAGGAGGAAGAATAAGAAGAAGAATGAAAAGCCGCCCCATCCGGAAAGGGCGAGGGCCTGAGGATCTGAACCAAAGGGGCGGGAGAATACTGACGCAAGAGCCGTCATACCCCGTCGTCCGATGACAGCGAAACAGATTCCTCTCGCGGGCGGTGGGAACCAGAAGAAACTCTACCTCCCTGTGGCTGGGGAGGAGAAAAAGGAAAGCCGCCCGGAGAAGCTAGGATATGAAGGAAAGAGCGTCCCTTCGGACTACTCCACCATGGCAGCTCATAGCAGTAAGGGTGGCTGCCGAGGAAGCCCCTAAGCGATCGTAAGTGTCCTCACTCTATCGTGATTCTACTTCATAGTTGTTTAATAACGCGAACATATATCAGTCCGGCCGGGGCTCATCCAGGAGATGTCGTCTTGGATGGGTCTTTGAAACGCCGAGAGATGAACTGCGCCCCGGCCACCACTCCTCGACTGCGGATGACACGGAGGTATTATCCTGAAGGTTCCCGGCGGGGAGGTGACCACAGAGCGCCCAAAGGCGGAGTTCGGATGTTGGACCGCGTGGTTCAAGATCCCAGCGGATCGCGTCGATGAGCGCGGCAAAGCGGACTCTCGACCGGAACGAGTTCCGGGACCCTTGACAGTTCAGTTTGGCGGGCAGCACCTCGTTAGGGAGGCGAGCCATCCGTGCGGGGACTTCCGTCGCGCCCGGTAACGGCGGATAATCTGGTGGAAGCGCTTGGCGCTTCCATGGATAACGACGCAGCCGTACTCTTATGAGTCTGATGATTCAAAGGTCTTGTCCACCAAAAGCGGACTAACGAAGCACTGCACAAGCATCTGGCGGGCTTTAAGGTAAGTGAGGAGTCTGGATTAGGGGTATCCGGACAGCGGACTGTATACATCGTCCGGACTATTGAGCGTGAAGATACAAGACTCAAGACTTGACCGATGTCCGGATGGGACTTTCCTTGGCGTGGAAGGCAAGCTTGGCGATCCGGATATTATATTTCCTTCCTTGTAACCGACTCCATGTAAACCCTAGCCCTCTCGGTGCCTATATAAACCGGAGAGGTTGGTCATAGAAAGGCCGATCACAATTGCAATCATACCATCATAGGCTAGCTTCTAGGGTTTAGCCTCTACTGATCTCGTGGTAGATCTACACTTGTACTACCCATATCTTCAATATTAATCAAGCGAAAGTAGGTTTTACCTCCATCGAGAGGCCGAACACAGGTAAAAATCTGTCCCTTGCTTCCTATTACCATCGGCCTAGACACAGATCGGGACCCCTACCGAGATCCGCGGTTTTGACACCGACATTGGTGCTTTCATTGAGAGTTCCTGCATTAGCCGTTGCCATAGGTGTGATGGCTCCTCGGTCATCATCAACAACACGATCCGGGTGAGACCTTCCTCCCGGACAGATCTTTGTGTTGGCGGCCGCTTGCCTCTTAACCAACTTCGCTTGGCCATCTGGAAGCGATTCAGCTGATTCGCCCCACAGCCACGAGATCAGGTTGAAACCTGAACTACTGCGGCGGTCATTGCGGAGACTTGATCTTGACGGATTGGGCCAATGCCGGAGGCGGGGACAATCACGGCGAACCGCGGCCTAGACCTGCTGTCGGACAGCTCGAGAATATCACCCGTAGTAGCCCGGACCTAAATCGAGAACAAGCTGCTCGCCCTAAGACGGAGGGATGGACCCGCTCCACAGGTCGGCGCACTCATCGGCGATGGGCGAACTGGAGTCTTACCTCTGTGGTGACCTGTGACTCCGGACCCCAGATTCGTATCTAGGCGTTGGTTCCATCCGCGCACTCTGAGCCGGTCGAGCAGTTGGGCTCGGTAATGGAGTTCACCGCTGCGGATATCTTCCGGTACTCGCCCTTTGGCGACATGCGGACTCATTAAAGTCTCTCTCTTTGTCAGGAGGCTCTTGGCGAACTATGTCCGGCTTCGAGTGGGAGGTAGGCGATGAAGGAATCGTTGCCCACCACCACCCACTTCATTGCCACGATCGGCGATTTAACAGAGTGCGAACTTGACTCGAAGACATCGATGGTATGGGCTGACGATGCATGAGAAGAACATGAACCACGCTCCTTTGGGCGGTGGAAGCCACCCTCTTCCTATGATATATATATGGTGGACACTCAGAAGGAAACAAATGGCGATGAAAGCGGAGGATAAAACCTCGGGGAAAAAAAAGCAAAGAATGGGCATCGTCGGCGCCACTCCAAGCCCCACACAATACCCGGCCGGGAGGCGAAAACAATCCGAATGGTGCGAAGAAGAATACAACCCTGATAGCCGCCTAAGCGGGCCGAAAAGGAGGATGAGCAGGTCGGCCGAGAAGAACAGTGTGGAAAAATACTCGGAGTAGGACATCTACATGCCCCCCCTCCAGAAGGCAGATTAGCCTCGGCGGCAGCGAGTTCGGCGTGCCTAAAGATCCCGTAAAGCGGGGCGCTGGCGCGGCTTATAGCAGCTGCGAGGCATGAAAAAATTAGCAGCAACTCCAAGCTGATCAAGACCTGCTCACGCGAAAGATGGGTGAAGTCACGGCGGCCGAGGAATCGGACTCGGCGCCATATGGCTGACCGGCCACCTCGTGGCGAGGATAAAATGGCATATCAGTCCGCATACCAGCCAACACCTGCGCCAACATACTACGGCCGGGGCAACAAAAGCAGGACAGCTAAGATCGATCTACGGATCGCGAAGCGCGCTCGACGCGGCGACGACCGTCACGCGGATACACCTTCAACAAGTGCGGCGGGGCGAATATAGCCACCCGAGCAATTAGACCTGCATAGCCACATAGCCCGACGCAGGCGCGCACCCCTACCTTCGCGGTGAAATGCGGATCACGAATTCTCGAAGGGTTGAAACCCGTAAACATCGAATCATACGATGGCTGCGAGACCCGCAGTATGGATCGAAGATTTCCTTCTCCACATTCACATGGCCCTTGAGAGGCGATCTACATGCCATCAAGTATCTTCCCTTAAGCTCAAAGGACCAGCCCGGCCTTGGCTAAACAACACCAGCCAAATTCCATTGGCGGTTGGGAAAACCTGGTAGACGCATTCCTCGACAACTTCGGGGCACATATATGCGACAACTGAGCGCCGATGACATGAGCCACATTACTCAACAACCGGAGAGTCAGCGGAAATTCGGACTCGGTTCCTAACTAAAAGAACCAAATAATCGATTGCCGGGACGCGAAGCCACAGGCTTTTAAGCATAATATCATGACGATTGGCTCGCTCGACACCTCAGCCGGGAAAAACCCAAGTCCATGGCAGCTCTCACAACACTAATGACCGCTTTTACTTGCGGCGAGGACAACTGGCTGGCTCGCGGCGGCACTACGCCACGATACGGCGCCGGATGGCAGCGACAATAACGGCAAGCCGCGGCGTAACAAACATAAGTGGCGAGAACAACGGCGGCAACTTGAAGACCACAGGCGATCAGCGTCGGATTCAGCGGATCAAGCCGGTCGTGGAAGAAGCCGTTCAAAAGAAATAATCGAGGGACCGTCTGATGCGGACCGCATCTTTGGAGTGCTCTTGCTAAATTCATGGCACCGGGACAAGCCAGATAACCACACCAATAGAGATTGCTGGGTATTCAAACAGGCCAGCAAGATAAGCGCGAAGACAAGGACAAGGTTACGCACAGCGGCGATGGCGAGGCCCGGCGTCCAAACACGGGGAGGCGAAGAAATTTCCCCGGTGAAAGCGGTCAACATGATCTCGCCACGCACATCCCCAGCGGGAGCAGGCGGGCGCTGCGGGACATCTATGCGATGGAGCGGTCGCCCCAAAATTCAACCCATGGTCAGCTTGTCCGATCACCTTTGATCGTGGGGATCACCCTACTAGCATCCGTCCGGCGGCTTGCGCGCATTGGTCCTAGACCCAATCGCCGATGGATTCCACCTCGCGGCGTCCTTATGGGCGGCAGCAGCGCTGAACCTGCTTTATCAAGACACGGTCGCAAAATGGGCATTGACCCTTCAGGATCAAGGCCACAAAAACCACCTTTAAAGGTGTGATTCCTAGAAGTAGAGGCCCGTTGCACGGGCTCTATAACGATGGAAGTGGTCTTGGATCTCGGATAACTTCCAAAGCAAAGTTAATCTTGATATCGTCCCTTTTCGCGATGGTTACCACTGCTCGGATGAAACGCATTCGCTAGATTCAATGCGGTACCACACTCGCATACCTCAAGCTCAAGATGCGAGGACCACAGCGGGGTCATAACAGTGAAGCGAAATATGGACCGCTCTCTCGAGCAGAAGAACATACCGCAGCCCTCGCGGCGGAAGTACAATCTGACCTTCTCCGACAAACCAATCGGCGACAACAACTTCAAGCACGTAAAGAAATGCGGAGCACCCGCCGCAGGATCATCGAGCCACGCCAAGAAGCGCGACTAGCAGTCCGGCCTCCGCTTAAGCCCCATCATAGCAGCATTGGTGCCACGCGTACATAATTATGTACTCAAGATACCATGGGCATAGGCGGAGGCGCAACAACGACTCAGTCAACAGTGCGGGATAACCGCCACATACCTTCATAACCCGTCCTTCTTCTTTTTCAGGACATTTCTTTAGAGCAGCCTCTTGAAGGCGAATTGCGGACTTACATATGAGAAAACCAAGGTGGCAACAGGCTTGGCGTCTGAAGAAACACCAGTGGAATCTATTTACGATCGTTATACCTATTTTATATATCCATCTGGGCCTTCCTGTATGGGACATGTTAAATAGTCCTATTTATCTCCGCTTAATGCATTCATTGTAAACATACGCTTAAGCGTATTTTCATCAATGGGAGATTATATATAGCGTCAGACTCATTATTATTATTTGAACATTTTCTTACAAATGTTTCTTTGATATTGCATCCGTACACTTTAGTGCGGCCCGTTTACCGAGGGCTTCCTATGGCGCCCGTTCTCTGACAACTAAAGTCCGAACACTTTAAGCGGTCGTCACCCGAACTTATAGCACTATATGCATCAACTCGAATCATGTCTTGGGTCTCTGATTGGGTTAGCCCGGCTCCTTGTTTGGTACCTTACGTTCCGTTATATCGGCTAAGGTAGCGCGGGAGAACTACTACGATTGTGTCGGTCTTCGGACGAGCACCTCGATGAAAGCGAAAACTGGCCGGCATGATGTGGCGAGAGTTAAATCGCTGTTGAGAGGTCTTAAAATCCTAAAGATTTTCGCTTTAGGCGATAAATAAACCGTTCGATCAAAGGCGTATATAGCGCCCCAATTGACCTTCAGTTCTAGGGGCTGCCGAAATTTAAAATTGTAGACTTCTATGGCTAAGTGAAAGTTATAAAGCGAATAGTCTGATTGCCTTGTTAAGCTGCGCGGATACCTCCTTAAGGGACCAAACATTTGCATATAGTGTATCCGGGTTTTTCCGAGAACACCCGGCACTAGTTGCATGGGGCGGAAATAACGGTAGCCTACTTTGAGAATTTGATAAGCAGGCCTTACGAAGGTAATATTTTAAATCAAAACAGTGCTACATAGCACGAGCAACTCCGTCCTTAAATTACAATAGCGGCGGTACATTTAGTCAAGATTTTGTCTTTAGTACATTAAATCGACCCACGAGACAAGCGCCCTTCATAACGCCATCATAGTACTTCTCGGGATGCCGATGCTCCTTGCCCTCGGGCGGACCGTCCTTCCCGACTTCTCCGCATCCAGCTTGCTTGCGCACCTTCGTGCGGGCAAAGGCCAGCGGGCACCCTCGATACAAGCGGATGGTTGATTACTTCAAGCGCGGACAGGCATTCACTATCCAGCAATCGGGCGAAGTAGCTGAGTGGGCGAGGGCTCACGGGCCACATCCGGACTATGAAATCTTTCATAGCCACTTGGCCGACACATGGAGTTCGACCAACTGCTTCATTTGATTACTCGGGCGTTGGGTGTTGGCTGACATCTTGGGACGAGAACAGCTTCTCCGTTGAGCTCCCCTCTTGGGCATGGTAGAACTCCACGGCATATGATATGCTGCGTGGCAGACACAGCGAATGCCCACAGAGAGCTCCAATTGAGTAAGTAAAAGAAATGCCTCCTCCACATGTTTGCTTTGCACAAAGAATTTCTTACCCGCCGCTATCTTTTTGGCCTCCTGGATCTCCTGCTGTGCCTTCTTGACTTTGGCCTTGGCATCTTTTATACTCACAAGGGCCTTCGCAAGCTCGGCCTCTTTCATCTTCAGATCATGCTCCACGGACTCAAACTTCTTGCTGAGGTCCTGGAGCTCTTGTTGTACCTCGCTCACTCTAGCACTTTGCTTCTCGCGCTCTTTTCATTCCAAGGCCGCCTTGTCTTTGGCCTCGGATAGCGCTTTCTTCAGGGACGCCACTTCGGCGTTGGACCCTGCCACCTTCCGCGGCAGCCCGTCGTCAGACTAAACAAATTTATCTATCTTTACATATATAAAAGGCGGAGAATCACTCACCTTTGTTCTCTTCGAGCCGCCTCTTCGTGAGATCGAGCTCTCCCTGCGCCTGCTCCACGTCCCACTTTAGTTCGGCAACCTTGGCTATCTGCGGGCAGCAGCGGCAAATGCTGCAGCCTGCTTAGTCACATAAACACTTATTAGACTCCTGCGGATTATAATTGACCCTCCGTTTGGCTTTTCTTTCCGAACACCAAGCAGTATCGAGAGCTACTACCTATCGGGTGGTAATTTCACACATTTTATTACTTACCTCGAAGCCCGTCGGGAGAGCATGCGAGCTTGGTTAGTCCGCTTTGGCGGACACAACCTTTGAATCACCGCACTCATAAAATGCGGTGCTGCGTCATCCATGGAAGCACCTCGGCGCTTCCACCAGACTATCCGGCGCCAGCGCGGAAATCCTCGGCAGACGGCTTGCCCTCACTAACGAGGCTGCCGCTAAATCCGGAACCGTTAAGGTTCCGGAGCGATGTTCAGACGAGAGTCCGCCTTGCTGCGCTCTCATCAGCGCGATCGCGGGATCTTGAACCCAGCGTGTCGACATTTGGAACTCCGCCTTGGGGTGTCTCGGTCACCTCCCCTGCTCGGGGAACCTTGAGACAACACCTCCGTGTCATCCGCAGGATGAGGAATGGTGGCTGTCGGGAGCGAGTTCATATCTGAAGCGCTCGAGACCCATCCGAAGGCGACACCTCCGGATGAGCCTGGCGGACTGCATATATGTTGGCGTTATTAAACAACTATGAAGTAAAATCACGGTGAAGTATGGACACTTACGATCGCGCCGAGGCTTCCCCACAGGCAGCTACCCTTCATTGCTATGGCGGTCGTGGTGGAGTAGTCGGAAGGGCGTCTTTCCCTTCTTGGGCGTCCCAGCCTCCCCTCGGGGCCGCTTTCCTCTTTTCTCCTCCCGGTCGGGGAGGTAGAGTTTCTTCTTGCTTCCCCCGCCTCCACAGGAGGAATCTATTTAAATCGTCATCAGACGGCGTGGGTATAACTGACCTTGCGTCGAGGCCTCTCCGGCCCCAGGCCCGTCTCCTCGGGCCTCTCATCCTTTCCGGATGGGGCGGTTCTTCTTCTTCTTCTTCTTCCTCCTCTTGAGGAGGAGTCGCCTCGTCATCTTGGACGAGGCTTACGCTAACCTTCGCGGAGACCCTTCACAGTCCCGAGGCCTTCTTTTGGCCTTCTTCTCCGGTGCCTTGTAGGCGCGGGATCATCATCTCTGTCAAGAGAGCATCGGCGAGATCTTACAACATGAGCGGACGATCAATCTGCTCCACTTTCTCCACATAGTCTGATCAAATATACACAAATACTTAAGACTCCCCATGAATGTATTGGGAAAAAGCGAATCCGGTGGTAGTCCCAAAGCTCACCGGACGGGGGCCGTCTGCATGAAGTCCATGGTCCTCGGATGTGGGTGAAAGAGTACTTGGAGGCCTTAAACAACTCCTTCCGCAGCGTCTTTGTGCTTCATGCCATAGAGCCTCGAAGCGTCTGGTGTGCGGCGGGGCGAACTCCCTTGATTGAATGCCGCCTTTGGCATGGCAGAATCCGTGACGAGCATGACTGGATCATGTTGGCGAGCTTAATGTTCTTGTCCTTCATGCTCTTGATGCAGGTTTGGAGTCCGGTCAGCTCTGTAGGTTCTCCCAAGTCAGGCCCTTCCTTTCCCGGGAGGTGAACGCATGGGGCTCAGATCGGAACTTCGGGGCGCCCGCCCGATTAGCGCCCAGCGGCTGGGTGATGTAGAACCACCCCTATTGCCACCCTTTTACGGTCTCTGCAAAGGCCGTCCGGCTAAATGACGTTAGGCATCTTGCCCACCATAGCCCCTCCGCACTCCGCTTGCTGGCGCGTCGATCTTGACTTCACACGAAGATTTGCAGCCACATGCGAAGTGAGGCCAGATCTGGAGAAAGCCTGCGCATCTGACGATGAGCGCCGAGATGTTGAGGACAAAATTCGGGGCTAGATCATGGAAATCTAGCCCGTAGTAGAACATGAGCCCGTGGACGAAGGGGTGAAGTGGAAACCCTAGTCCACGGGCGAAGTGGGCGATGAACCACGACCCTCGTGGGGTCCGGGGTCGGAATGACCTGCCCAACGTCCGGTGGCGGTGCTCTATGTCTGCGGCCAAGTGTCAAGCCGCTTAGAAGATTCGCGATATGCTTCTCCTTCACGGTGGAAGCCACCCACTTGCCTCCTGCTCCGGACATGTTTAGCTGTGCGGAGAAGACTTAGGCTTAGGCTGGAGCTCGAGGGAAAGAGTGGGCAAAGGAGGAAGAAGGCGTGGGTGAAAATGGGAAATCTTATCCCTTTATAGGCGGCAGCGGTGCGCCTCCCACTTTCCATTTAGAATCGCTTGCTTCCCAAAGCGCCCGCGATTGATGATGTGGTGGGATTACCGTGCCCGTATTGATGAGAATCCCGTGATAAGGGGACACGATCTCTGCTTTGACAAGGCGTGTCAAGGAAACCGCCTCGCAATATCTTGCTGTGGCTGGTTGTGCAGCAGTTCGAATGATTACCCGACCGTGATGACACGTCGCGTCGCCTAAAAAGTTGTCAGCAGATTGCATTTGTGAAATATCATTATCTCTACGGTGGCATGTGAAGATCATCTTGTGGATCCGGACACGGTTCAAGAGTTCGATAATTACCTTGGAGTATTCGGAGGAGGAACCCGCCCTGCAATGCCGAAGACAAGACTGCGCGCTGGACTCATCGTCATTGAAGCCTGGTTCAAGGGCTACTGAGGGAGTCCTGGATAAGGGGGTATCCGGACAGCCGGACTGTATACATCGTCCGAACTATTGAAGCGTGAAGATACAAGACTCAAGACTTCGACCCGTGTCCGGATAGGACTTTCCTTGGCGTGGAAGGCCAGCTTGGTGATCCGGATATTATATTTCCTTCCTTGTAACGAATCCATATAAACCTAGCCCTCTCGGTGCCTATATAAACCGGAGAGGTTGGTCCTAGAAGGCCGATCACAATTGCAATCATACCATCATAGGCTAGCTTCTGGGGTTTAGCCTCTCGATCTAATGGTAGACCTACTCTTGTACTACCCATATCTTCAATATTAATCAAGCATGAAGTAGGGTTTTACCTCCATCTAGAGGGCCCGAACACAGGTAAACATCTGTGTCCCTTGCTTCCTGTTACCATCAGCCTAGGCATACGAGATCAGGACCCCCTACCGAGATCCGCGGTTTGACACCGCAGTAAGTAATAAAAATGTGTGAAATTACCACCCGATAGGTATTAGCCCACGATACTCTGTTTGGTGTTAGGAAAGAAAAGCCAAGCGGAGGTCAATATAATCATGAGGAGTCTAATAAGTGTTTATCTGAATAAGCGGGTCGTGCTGCTTGCATGCTGCTGCTGCCGCCGAGTTGCCGAACTAAAGCGGGACTGGAAGCGGTAGCGGGAGAGCTCGACCTCACGAAGAAGCGGCTCGAAGAGAGCAAGGTGAGTGATTCTCTGCTCTTATATGCGTAAAGATAGATAAAGTTGTTTAGTCGGCGTGAAATGCGTCGTGATGTGTGTGACGAGTCCACCGCCGAGTGGCATCCACGAAGAAAGCTATCAGGGCGAAGACAAAGGCGGCCTTGGAATGCAAGAAACGCGAAAAGCAAAGTGCTAGAGTGGGCGAGGTATAGCAAGAGCTCCGGGACCTCGGCAAGAAGTTGAGTCCGTGGAGCATGATCGAAGATGAAAGAAGCCGAGCTTGCGAAGGCCCTTGTAATATGAGAGGCGCCAAGGCCAAAGCCGAGAAACACAACAGAAAATCAGGAGGCCAAAAGATAATGGCGGGTAGAAATTCTTTATACAAAGCAAACATGTGGAGGCGTTTCTTTTACTTGGCGAATTCGGAGCTCTCTAGGGCATTCGCAGATCTACCATGCAGCGTCTCGGGCCCGTAGTAGGGATTCTACCGTGCCGAGGAGGGAGCTCAATGGAGAGATTGTTACGGTCCCGGTATCTTTGGGCCGAACATCGATACCTCTGGTGACCAAGCGAAGAAGTTGGTCGAACTCCACAGTCTTGACCGAAGTGGCTATGAAAGTTTTCATAGTCCGGATGTGGCACAGTGAGCCCCTGCCCACTAGCTACTTTTGCACGATCAAGCGGATGGTGAATGCACATCGCGGCAAAATAATCAGCGATCCGTGCGCATTGAGGTGCCCGCCGAGCCTTTGCCCGTCTTGAAGGTGCATTGGGGCAAGCTGGATCCGGAGAAAATTTGGTGAAGGGCGGGCGCCCGGTGGGCAAAGCGCGCGCCATCGAGAAAGTACTATGATGGCGTTATGAAGGCGCTCATCTAAGTGGCGATGAGTGTTCAAGGACAAGATCTTTGAATAATTGTACCTCTGTCGTTGTTGTAATTTAAAGGCGAAATTACTTGTGCTATATAGCCTTTGTTTGATTTAAAATATTACCTTAAATGCGTCATTTATAGAATCTTTGAAAGTAGGCTAGTCGTAAACTTCCATACGCAACTAGTGCCGGGGTGTTCCTGGAAAAACCCGGATACTCTTTATCCAAATGTTTGGTCCCTTAAGGAGGTATCTGGCGCAGCAAACAAGGCAATCGGACTATGCGGCTTTATAACTTTTAGTTAGCCATAGAAGTCTACAATTTTAAATTTCGGCGAAGCCCCTAGGGTCTGGAAGGCCGAATTGGGGCGCTATGCACGCCTAGATCGAACGAAGCTTATTTATCGCCTAAAGTGGAAAATCTTTAAGGATTTTAAGACCTCTCGAACAGCGACCAGCTCTCGCCACATCATGCTGGTCAGTTTTCGGCTTTCTCTACTGAGGTGCTCGTCCGGAAGAACCGAGACACAACCCATGATAGTTCTCCTACGCTACCTTAGCGATATAGCGGGCGTAAGGTACCAAAACAAGGGGCAGGCTAACCCATTGTAGACCCAAGACATGATTCAGAGTTGATGCATATAGTGCTATAAGTTCGGGGCGCCGCACTATTTAAAGTGTTCGTACTTTAGTTGCCGTAGAACGGGGCACCATAGGATTCCCCTGGCAAACGGACCGTACCAAAGTGTAAGGATGCAATATAAAAGAGACATTTGTAAGAGAAATGTTCAAATAAGAATAATGAGCTGACGCTATATATAATCTCCCATTGATGAAAATACTTTTAAGCGTATGTTTACAATGAATGCGTTAAGCGGAGATAAATAGGACTATTTAACATGTCCTATCCAGGGGTAGGCTGCGTATAGATATATAAAACAGGTATAATGATCATAAATAGATTCCACCTGGGTGTTTCCTTCCGTGCCCGAAGCCTGTTGCCTCCTTGGTTTTCTCTCCTATGTAAGTCCGACAATCCGGCTCTTCTGAAGAGGCTGCTCTAAAGCAATGTCCTGAAAAAGAAGAAGGATGGGTTATGAAGGTATGTGGATGTTATCCCGCACTGTTGACTGAGTCGTTGTTGCGCCTCCACCTACGCCCATGGTATCTTGAGTGCGTAATTGTGTACGCGTGTCACGAGTGCTGCTTTGATGGGGCTTAAGCGGAGGCCGGACTGCTAGTCACGCTCTTGGCGTGCCTTATGATCCTGTTGCGGGGTGCTCTGGACTCTCTTGACGGTGCTTGAAGTTGTTCTCGCCGGATTGGTTTGTCGGAGGAGGCTGCATTGTACTTCCGCCGCGAGGGCTACAGTATGCTCTTCTGTTCGGAGAGAGCGGTCCATATTTTCGTTCACTGTTATGACCCCGCGTGGTCCTGGCGTCTTGAGCTTGAGGTATGCATAGTGTGGTACCGCATTGAATCTAGCGAATGTGGTTCGTCCGAGCAGTGCGTGGTAATCACTGCGGAAAGGGGCGATATCGAAGATTAACTCTTAAGCCGGAGGTTATCCGGAGATCGAAGACCACTTCAATGTTATAGAGCCCGTGCAGCAGCCTCTACTCGAGGAATCACACCTTTAAAGGTGGTTTTGGTGGCCTTGATCCTTGAAGGTCAATGCCCATTTTACCTGCTTGTGTCATGATAAAGCGAGTTCGACGGCTGCCACCGTCCATAAGGACTCTCATGAGGTGGAATCTGTCAATGATTGG
Source organism: Aegilops longissima (assembly GCA_021605205.1). NCBI lineage: Eukaryota > Viridiplantae > Streptophyta > Magnoliopsida > Poales > Poaceae > Aegilops > Aegilops longissima. The sequence continues at coordinate 447,776,732 of CM038677.1, read as the reverse complement.
GTCTAGGACCAACGCGGGTGAGCCGCCATGACGGATGCTAGTAGGGTGATCCCTACGGTCAAAAGTGATCGGACAAGCTGACCATGGGTTGAATTTGGGGGCGACTGGCTCCATCGCATAGACTTCCCGTAGTGCCCGCTTCCGTTCCCGCTTGGGGATGTGCGTGGCGTAGATCATGTTGACCGTTTTCACCTGGGGGGAGGGATTTCTTCTGTCCCCCCGTGTTCAGACGCCAGGGCTCCTCGTCATCGTTGCTGTGCAGCCCCTTGTCCTTGTTTTCGGTGTTTATTTTGCTGGCCTGTTTGAATACCCAGCAATCTCTATTGGTGTGGTTGGCTGGCTTGTCCGGGGTGCCATGAATTTGGCACGGCGCTCGATATCGCGGTCGGGTGGGCGGTCCCGATTATTTCTTTTGAGCGGCTTCTTCGCTGGCCGGGCTTGGATCCGCTTCATCTGGCGTTGACTACCGTGTCTTTAGTGCTGTATCGCCATTATTCGTCGCTTATATGCATTACGCCGTGGCTTGCCGTTATTATCGTGGCCATCGAAGTGCGAGAATGTGGCATAGTCTTGCTGCGAGCCAACCCGATTGTCCTCGCCGCGCATAGCGGTCATTAGTGTTGTGAGCTGCCATGGACTTGGGTTTTCTGGCTGAGGTGTCGGCGAGCCACTCGTCACGGATATTATGCTTAAAAGCCGCCGAGGCTTGACATCGAACGATCGACTATTTGGTTCTTTTAGTTGGGAACCGACTCGAAATTTCTGGCTGACTCTCCGGGTTGTTGAGTAATGTGGCTCAGGTCATCGGCGTACGGTGGTGCGCACATATGTGCCACGGAGGTTGTCGACGAATCGTCTTCGGTTTTCCCAGATGCCATTGGAATTTCTTTGGCAGGCTGTTTAGCGATGCGGGCTGGTCCTTTGAGCTTAAGGGAAGATACTTGATTGCGTGTAGATCGTCTCCGCGGGCCATGTGAATGTGGAGAAAAATCTTTGATCCATACCGCGGAGTGCTGTGTGCCATCGTATGATTCAATGTTTACTGGTTTGAACCCTTCTTGGAATTCATGATCCATCACTTCGTCGGTGAAAGCGGAGGGTGGCGGCGCCTACATGCGGGCTATTTAGCTCGCGGTTCAATTTCTCAGGTGGCTATGTTCGGCCCGGCGGACTCGTTGAAGGTGTATCGGCGTGTGATGCGTGGAAATCAGCGTCTTGGCCTAGACCCGCGATCCATAGATCGATCTTGGCTGTCTGCTTTCTGTTGCCCGGGCCGTAGTATGTTGGCGTGGGGTGTTGGCTGGTATCGCGGACTGATCGTCATTTATCCGGCCACGGGTGGCGGTCAGCCGTATGGCGCTCGAGTCCGTATTCCTCGGCTGCGGGACTTGATCCATCTATCGTGAGCAGGTCTTGATCAGCTTGGAGTTAATGCTGCTTCTTTTTCAGGCTCCTCGCGGTGGCTATAAGCCGGCGGCAAGCGCTCCTGCTCTCGAGATCCTCACGCCACGCCGAACTTCGTCGTCGCCGAGGCTAATCTCGTCTTGGAGGGGCATGTAGCTGTCCTCCTCCGGGTATTCGTCCATCGCTTTCTTCTTAGGCGGACTGCTGATCCTCTGTTCGGCCTGCTCGGCGGGCTGATCGAGGTTGTATTCTTCTTTGGCACCATTCGGATTGTTTTCGTCTCACAGGCGGTATTGCTGTGGCGGGTGTGGGTGTCAAAACCGGCGGATCTCGGGTAGGGGTCCCGATCGTGCGTCAAGGCTGATGGTAACGGGAAGCAAGGGACACATATGTTTACCCAGTTCGGGCCCTCTCGGCGGAGGTAAAACCCTACTTCACCTTGATTAATATTGATGATATGGGTAGTACAAGAGTAGATCTACCACAAGATCGTAGAGGCTAAACCCTAAGAGCTAGCCTATGATGGTATGATTGTAATTGTGATCGGCCTTCTAGGACCAACCTCTCCGGTTTATATAGACACGGAGAGGGCTAGGAACTACATGGAGTCGGTTACAAGAAAGGAAACACAATATCCGGATCTCAAGCTTGCATTCCACATGAGGAGAGTCCCATCCGGACCTGGTCGAAGTCTTGAGTCTTTATCTTCACGCTTCAATAGTCGGGACGTTGTACACAGTCCGGCTATGTATACCCCTAATCGAGGACTCCCTCACGGGGCTTGGGTGGCGTCGGCAGCGCCATTCTTTCTTTTTCCACGAGGTTTTATCCTCCGTTGCCTCATTGCCATTTGTTTCCTTGAATGTCCACCATATATATATATATATCATAGGAAGAGGTGGTTGTCCACTTGCCTAGTGGCGGTGGTTCATGTTCTTCTCCTGCATCATCGTCCATACCGTCGATGTCTTGGTCGAAGTCCGATACCTCGGTTAAATCATCGACCGTGGCAATGAAGTGGGTGGTGGGTGGGCAACAAATTCCTTCATCGCCTGCCTCCCACTCGGAGCGGACATAGTTACGGCCAAGAGCCTCGACAAAGAGAGACTTTAATGAGTCAGCATGTCGCGCGGGCGAGTCTTTGGAAGATATCCTGCAGTGAACTCCATTACGGGCCCAACCTGGCTCGGCTCGGGAGTGTCGCGGACTTTGGAATCAACGTCCGGATCTGAATCCGAGGGTCAGGTCTGAGCCACCATAGAGGTGAGACCGTGTTGGCTCCACCACCGATGAGTGTCACGACCTTGGTGAGGTCCATCCCTCCGTCCTTAGGTAGCGCAGCGTGCTCGGTTAGGTCGGGGCTACTCTGAAGCGATACCCGAGCTTTGTCGGCAATGAGGTCTAAGCCGTGCTCGTCGTGGTTGTCGCGTGCTCTGGCATAGGCCCGAATCAGTCGAAGATCAAGTCTCCATGAATGTCCGCCGTGTAGTTCAGGTTTCGAACCTGATCTGGTGGCGAGGGTAGTTGTCGATCTGCTCTGATGGCCAGCGAGTTAGCCCATGAGAGCAAAGCCGCCAGGAACACGAAGATCTGTCAGGGAAAAGGCCTCACCAGGATCGTGTTGTTGGCGATGATGGAGGAGCCATTGAGCCTTGTAGCGACGACACAGAGGAACTCTCAATGAAAGCACCAATGTCGGTGTCAAAACCGGCGGATCTCGGGTAGGGGGTCCCGATATGTGCGTCTTAGGCTGATGGTAATAGGAAGCAAGGGACACAATGTTTACCCAGGTTCGGGCCCTCTCGATGGAGGTAAAACCTTACTTCCTGCTTGATTAATATTGAAGATATGGGTAGTACAACAGTAGATCTACCACAAGATCGTGGAGGCTAAACCCTAGAAGCTAGCCTATGATGGCATGATTGTTATTGTGATCGGCCTTCTAAGGACCAACCTCTCCGGTTTATATAGGCACCGGAGAGGGCTAGAGTTTACATGGAGTCGGTTACAAGGAAGGAAATACAATATTCGGATCACCAAGCTTGCCTTCCATGCCAAGGAGAGTCCCATCCGGACACGGGTCGAAGTCTTGATTCTTGTATCTTCACGCTTCAATAGTCCGGACGTTGTATATAGTCCGACTGTCCGGATACCCCCTAATTCAGGACTCCCTCAGCGGGACTGCCGGATGGCAAGCTAGAGATTCCCCCGGCAGGGCCTGATGCCGGCAAGGCAAGGCCCCCGGCAGGGTCTCACGCCATCGGGACAGGGCCCATGCAATCAAATGAAGTGGTGCATAAGAAGAAGATGATGCAGCACCCGGTTTACTTTGCAGCTCCCTCCTGCAGGGGGCTAGGTCACGGTACTCCGGTGTGCAGAAATTGCTCTTCGGCCTCCTTATGGCCTCGAGGAAGCTGCGTCATTACTTCCAAGCCCACGAGATCCTTTATCGTCACCCGCCTCCCATTACAGCGGATCTTTGGACAGCCCAGAGCAACGGAAGGATTGTGGAGTGGGCCTTGGAGTTATCAAGCTTTGAGTTGAAGTTTGAAAGTACTTCGACAATCCAGAGTAGAGTCCTGGCGGAGTTCATTGCAGAATGGACCTCAACGCCTGATGAAGAGATCTAGGACACCACTCTCCTCGGCAAGGAAACAGCTCGCGACTGGATTATGTACTTTGACGGGGCTTTCTCGATGCAAGGCGCCGGTGCTGGTGTGCTGCTCATCGCACCCACCGGAGAGCACCTCAAGTATGTGGTCCAGATGCACTTCCCTAGGAAGATGTCAACGAACAATACTGCTGAGTATGAGGGGTTGCTTGCCGTTGTCAGGATCGCGGCATACCTCGGGGTTAAAAAGCTCATCGTCAGGGGTGATTCGCAGCTTGTCGTCAGACAAGTCAACAAAGATTATGAGAGCCCGTTGATGGAGGCCTACATAGATGAGGTGAGGAAGCTGGAAGAGTGCTTTGACGGTATACAAGCGGAGCACGTTCCCCAAGCGGAGAACGACATCGCTGATTACCTGTTAAAGCGCGCTACATTCAAGCTACCTATGGAACCAGGTACTTTTTTGCTTCGGTTAACTCAACCATCCGTCGAACCATCAACGGAGCAGAACAAACGGAGGAAATTAGACCCCGGCAAGTACTTTCCCGATGAGCCCCCAGGGGCCGCCGGTGTTGCCGTGGATTCTGAGCCTGCCAAGGAGCGACTAACTCCGGCAGGCTGTCAGGTCCTGGCCATAGAGACGGCTGCTCCCTTGGCAGAAGAAATGCCTTTGGTCCTTGCTGTCGAGCCCCAGGCTCTGGCATGGGCACAAGATACCGTACGAATCCTCCAAATAGGGGAGCTTCCTGAGGAGCAAGAAGAAGCGGAGAAAGTAGCCCGTCGATCAGCTATGTATCGGTTAATCGATGGCGTCTGTCACGGAAGAGACCAAAGCGGTGTGAAATTGAAGTGCATTCCCCGGGAGGAAGGACTGGAGCTGTTGGCAGACATACACGGAGGCATATGTGGCTCCCACATAGGGTCGAGGGACCTTGCCAGCAAGGCGTTCCGGCAAGGTTTCTTCTGGCCCACTGCCCTCTAGGATGCAACGACACTAGTAACCAAGTGTGAAGCGTGTCAGTTCCATTCGAAGAAGCTTCATCAACTAGCTCAAGACCTTCAAACAATTCCTCTTTCCTGGCCATTCTCGGTTTGGGGGCTCGACATCCTGGGCCCTTTCCCCCATGCTTTCGGGGGCTTTGAGTACTTGTACGTTGCGATCGACAAGTTCACAAAGTGGCCGGAGGTGGAAGCAGTGAGGAAGGTGACAGCACAGTCAGCTGTCAAGTTCTTCAAGGGGCTAGTTTGCCGTTTTGGTGTACCAAACAGAGTCATCACCAACAACGGCACACAGTTCACAAGCCACACCTTCATGCAATACATCAAGACGCCGGCAACAAGGTCTGTTTTGTACATGGCACACCCACGGAGCAACAGCCGAGCGGAGAGGGCTAATCTTGAAGTGTTGGGAGGCTTGAGGACAAAGACTTTTGACGAGGCTGCACAAGGCGGGCGCTGGATTGATGAGTTGCAGCGGTTCTTTGGTCGACCAGGGCGATGCCGTCGAGCCACCAGCGGACACCCTTTGCCTGGTATCACAGGCGAAGCAGTTCTCCCACGGAACTCATATCTGAGTCACCTCGAGTGCTCGCTTCGACGAGCTTGAGCAATTGTGGCAAGATGGCATAGCGCTCATTGAGGAAGATCGTCTTGAGTAGCTGTGAGGCGATACTCTACCAGCAAGCCTTGCGCCGCTACCATAGCCGCAAGGTTCATGCCCGAAGCTTTGAGGAAGGCGAGCTTGTTCTTCGGCGCATTCAATCGGCCAAGAAATCCAACAAGTTGACGTCGAAGTGGGAAGGCCCTTATCGGGTAACACGAGTCACCAGGCCCGACGCAGTCCGCCTGGAGACCAAAGATGCTATTCCAGTGAGCAACTCCTAGAACATTGAACATCTTCGCAAGTTTTACCCATAAGGTGCTGTTGTCGGGCCCCCCGGCAAGCCACCTTTTGTACAAGCCTTGCCAACAAGGCATGTAAACCTCTGTACAAAGCCAAGCACAGACCCTGAGCATAAATAAATGAAGCGCTGGCGCCCTAAGTTATAGCATGCATGCTAAGTTAAGTCACTCCCTCGGTTAGGGTTGATAGTGCTTAGTGGCGACTCACCCCTAGCCTAGAGGTCGAGTGTGCGTCTGTCTGTCCTCTTTGGTTCGCGAGAACGCATGAACACTACAGTGAGCCACTTGGAAGAAAGAAAGCGGACGGCGCTCCGGCCCGACAAGCCAAGACTGCAGGGCTGAAGACCTGAGATCCAACCACGGCAAGCCAAAGTTGCCGGGGGCTGCGGATTCAGATAAGTCTTTCATCCCCTGTTATGCATTTCCGTATGGAACAGGGTCATGTGAAACCTCGTTTATATTCCTAAACCATCGTGCTCCCCTTTTCCTATACCCAAGAGCTATCCCCTCGGTCGGAACTTGGTCGTAGTCGCGATGGCAAGAAAATGAGCGAGGGGCCTAACTCTACTTTGCCCCTACCTCTGCCAAGAGCGTGAGAATGGTCGACTGAAGTGGGGGGACGGCAAGGCCTGTTGCCGGGCGACAATGTTTATCTTAAAATAACAATGATTCGTTCCTTGGCATGGGCCTCGCTCACGCACAAATAACCCGGCAAGCACCCTTTTTCATTAAAAGCGTTCCATACAGGTACAGTTCGTATGGAATAAAAAACATGAGAAAGGGGATTACAAGTTTTAAATCTAACAAGTGCCCGCAGGCTTACAAACTAAAAAAGGATAATATGCTCGTAATCCCTTTCTTGTCCCTCTCCTCAGGAGATGGAACAAGGTAGCAGGAGGGCGAAAGGAGCGCCTAGGCGAGGTGCGAGAAGCAGAAGGCACCAAGAGCGTCCCGGTGCCGGCGGAAGAGCTGGAAGATGAGGCAGTGGCCCGACAATACGCGACGAAGGCGTCGGTGCCCGCGTACTCCGACTTGACGGCCGCCGCCCGCCTTCTTCACCTCCTCCTGCCTTCCTATGCCAGCCGCCCAAGGATGCGATGAGGAACGCACCGATGGAGAGCTTGACGAGGAAGGCCCTCGGCAGGGCGCGTGGCCGAGGGAGGGGCGACGCGGTCAGTCAGTCGGGGTCAGCGTCCCGCCGCTCGACGCCCTCGTCGTCGCTGTCGCTGTCCTCCTCGTCACTCCCGCTCGAGGAGGAATCTTCATCATTGGAGGAGCTCTCCACGCAGCACTTTAGGCGAGTTCCAAGATCTCCAAAGACGTTGACGGAGAGCAGGCCGCCCTCTCCATTAACTTGAAGTTGAGGACGAGCCCCGCCGTCAGGCTGTGGAGGCGAGCAAACGTCTTCCATCCGCGACAGAGGTACATCATGAGGAGCGGGAAGTCGATGTCGACCCGCGTGCCGCCGCTCCCGCAGCCCCTCATGTGCAACTTGAGGGTCTAGGGCAGATCGAGCTCCATCTCCCGAGCAAATGGGGTGGGAAGACGAAGAAGACGACGCGGTGGCCAGCGCAGCCGGATGAATAATTCATGAGGCTGGTCCCCAACGTGGCCCTCCATCGGGGGAGGCATCGCCGGCGGAGGCGGGGCCGGTGCATCGCCCCGTCCACCTCTTCCCCGAGCGCCACGGCGACCTCGGCCTCGCCCCCTCCCCCTTCCTCTCGTGGCTGGCTCCACCGCCGCGAGCTCTTGGGAAGGAGGGATGTGCTGTAAGGAAGTGACCCTTGCTGCCACCGTTGAAGTACTGGAGCCCCCTCTCGCCATGGCAGATGGAAGAAAGGAGCGAAGTGAATGGGATGGATGAAGGAAGGGTGTGGGATGTCGTCCCCCTCCCCCTTCTTATAAAGGGGCGGGGTCGGGGCTCGACCGCCCCGCTCGGCCAATCCGGCCATCGGGGGCGCAGGGAATCGAGACCGACCCGCTGCCCCAATCAGCGACAGCCTGGTTTCTCGCCTCCACTGCCTGCCACCTGCATGGGGAACACGTGGCGAGCAAGCAAAATTGAGGGAACGGGTGAGGCGACCGTGCCCCACCCCGTGATCGTGGGGCACAGACGCCTTGAAGGCCACGACCCGAGTCCACCCGAGTAAATGATCCGCGCCTCTGCGTCTCCCTCTTTTTTGGTAAGGCACGAGCCGCCTCTTTACTGCGATGTAACGCATGCGTGCGGGAACCGCCACACGCATGACCCCCACATCACGCACGACCCTTCACGTTGCGCGTTCAACACGGGTCGTGGGGAAGCGCAGCGGACGAAAGGTTACCACTGTAAAAATCCCGCCCCGACTGCCCGCGCACCGTTCTGGGCCTGGCCCAACAATGTGTCGCGCTTATATGTGGCCCAGGCCTGGGGGCTCCTGTCAGTGTACAAAAGTAGGGGCACTCTTTTTTACCCCTTTACTTGTGCACGGACAGTCGGAGCGGCGCCCACGGCCACACTAAGCAGGGCAGAGGAGGGAAACCGAAGCACAAGGTGACTAGGAGCAACGCCAAGACCAGAAACACAAAGAGCAAAGGGGCGAGGTGGACCTCCCCGGAAAGACCCTTGCCGGGACGACCTCCGCGGCCCCGGCAAGGGCTTTGCCGGGGCAACTTGCCCAACGCCAGCAAAGCGAGCCACCCTTGAGCGCAAGGGTTCCAAACGCCATCAACAACTACATTGGAACCAGTGCTTGGGAGGCACCTCCGTGGTGGCATGCAGATCTTTGTCAAGATCATAAATACACAGGATCAGATGCCAGAAGACGGCGACCCTCGGCGGAATCCTAGCCGAGGAAATCCACAAGACTCCCCGGCAGGCGCCTTGCCGGGGACGACTGCGATGCCACAGCAAGACCCTTGCCGGGCCCCCGGCAAGACCCTTGCCGAAGGCATTAGTGGGGCCACAGCCAAGCCTGCACCATCCAAGACTCCACCGCCGTCCCCAAGCAGCTGCTAGCTCAACCAGCTGGGCAGGCACCTGCGTGGCGACGGGCGACCTCTCCACCGACCCAGCAAGCACCTGTGTGGTGGCATGCAGATCTTCGTGAAGGCCCTGCCACCGCGCCACCTCAGCAGCCTGCCTGCCTAAATGGCGCTACGTGCATCGCTGGCCTGGGCGCGTATCGAAGCAAGGCGGAGCGGCGATGGACGGGACGTGCCTCGTTCCCGCCCCTGATAAAGCTAATGTACACCTAAGTAGCACATTGAATGCACTTTGTCCCGTAATGCCGAGCGATAAGCTCGCGCACTCTACACCTTTCCACCTCGTGTGTGCCACTGTGGCAACCCCTTTTTCCTATAAAAGGAGGCCCGAGGCGACCAGGAGAAGGATTCGGCTCTTTGGAACTACTCAGCCACCATAGCTAGTTCAAGAGCTCAAGAACACTCAATACATCAACCAAAGCAGGATTAGGGTATTACGCATCTTCGTGACCCAAACCTGGGTAAACGATCCTTGTGCTAGCTCTTAAACCTGCCCTTCTCACAACCCCGCGCCCGCCAACCGTAGAAGGGATTCCAGTGATCCCATAGGTGTCGTTTTCCACCGACATATAGTATGCGGTGAATAGGGGGAAGGGGACCATCATATGTAGTACGCTTGATATGAACCTCGCTTTGTGTGGGTGCATGGTTTACGGTTTTTGAGGCATGTGGCACATCAAAGTTGTGCATTTTGGGTATTCAACATATATATATATATATATATATGTTTGGCCCACATGCAAAGCGGTGGTGGTTGTCCTCTCGCACCCACTTAAGCGGTTATCAGCGATATCGATGCTTTCCATCTATGGGCCGGCTTGGTCCATCACTTCTTTTTGCCTGACAAAAAGAGAGGTTAATTTGACTTAGGAGGGGATTATTATTTTTCCTCTTGGATGACATGCATGATACACTTTGATCACAGACACATGCATGTGTACGCATGAATCCCTCCCATCGAGTCGAAGTGGCTAGTACAACGACACCATCATGAACCGATCTCGCTCTGTGTGGTGAGCTAGTGTACGATTTTTGACACACGCTCCAGATCAATGTTGTGTATTCAAACATGCATGCACGCATCACCTCCATACATATGCACGTAGTGGTTGCCTTCGAACGATACACTCCCTCGCGTGGGTATCGGCGACACGCCTATATATTCGTGGGCCCGCGTGGACATCCATGATCACCTTGACCAACAACAAGATAGGTTACCATGGCGGATTCTTCATTTGGTTCGTGTTATCGTAGTATAGGTCATTGTGAGATTCAGATCCAATTAAGTTTGAGCGCATATATTATGCACGCATGCATGCATATATGAATCCCCGTCGTTGGCTTGAAGTGTGGCATAACATACATATGCATTGTCAACCTAACCCTCACTCAGTGTTGGGATTTCTAGTTCCAAATCACAGTGCCACATCAAAGTTGTTCATTGTTACTCAAAAACACACCTCTCCATACAAATGTTTGGGCCACACGCAAGCAGTGGTTGTCTTCGGGGACTAGCTACTTGCGTGAATATTGGCGAGCTAGCCCATCTCTAGGGTCGCATGGATGGCCATCACTTTGACCAACATCAAGAGAGAGGTTGTACGACCAAGGTGGATTATTCTTGGTCCATTTTACGATCCATCTTGGTGAAATATATGCCTCTCTGGCCTGCCGATTGAAAGTGTGTGAGTGTGTGTGGGGGGGTTGCTACATCGCACTTTGCTAGGTGAACCTCGGTTGGGGGGGTATGCATTCATAGCAATTAGGATTCCCTTCATTGGCCACACGAGGGGCTGAGGCTGCTAGCTACTTCCTACTTTGCTAGGTGAACCTCGATTGGGGGGAGGGGCATGCTCATAACTTAGGATTCCCTTCGTCTTGACACGAGGGGGCTGCTAACTACTTCACTTTCCTAGGTGAACCTCGGATGGGGGCATGTGCATTCATAGCTTAGGATTCCTTCGTGCTGACATGAGGAGGGGTGGCTGCTAGCTACTTCAGCACTTTGCTAGGGTGAACCTCGGTTGGGGGGAGGGCATGCATTCATAGCTTAGCTAGGATTCTCTTCGTGCCGACACGAGGGAGGGGGCTTCTAGCTACTTCGCACTTTGCTAGGTGAACCTCGGTTGGGGGGGCATGCATTCATGGCTTAGGAATCCCTTCGTGTTGACACGAGGGAGGGGGCTGCTAGCTCTACTTCACACTTTGCTAGGTGAACCTCGGATGGAGGGCATGAATTCATAGCTTATGATTCCCTTTGTGCCGACACGAGGGAGGGGGGCTGCTAGCTACTTTGCACTTTGCTACGGTGAACCTCGGTTGGGGGGGGGGCATGCATTCATATATAGCTTAGGATTCACTTCGTGCCGACACGAGGGAGGAGGGGGCCTGCTAGCTACTTCGCACTTTGCTAGGTGAACCTCGGTTGAGGGGGAGGGGGCATGCATTCATAGCTTAGGATTCCCTTCGTGCCGACACATGAGGGTGGGAGCAAGCAATACCATGTGCTTTGCGAGAGAGGTGCCACATCGAAGTTGCATTTGGTATTTGAAAATCAAACCACCCTTTTGATACATAAATTTGGTCCACATGCAAGTGTGTTCGTGTTCTGACCCTCTCCCTCGTCATTTTTCGCCAAATTTATGAACATTAGACAAGTCGGATGACATAACAGACACGGTTCACTCAAACTAACCATGTGCCACGCCGGTGCACCTGTCATGCACACATCCTCACAATACATTGGCCTCCACGAGGCTCCCCCTCTCAAAAATGTCTGCCCGCTTCGAAGGTTTTTCTGTTTCATAACACACAATTGTTATCTCCGGACCGTGTGCGATGTTTCTTGTTCCCAATCCCGCGTGCATCGAAAATATCTGCCCGCCTCGACGGTTTTTCTTTTTCGTAACACGCGGTTGTTATCTCCGGACTGTGTGCGATGCACTATCATCAAAATTTTCAATAGCCCGGCATTTCACTCCCACGTTTGACTCCCGCATAGTAAAATTTTCAGTACCCGCGTCATTTCCTCAAACACCCCGCGCCCCCTCCACACACACACACACACACACACACACACACACCAAAACCTCCTCGAGCATGCGCGCGCGCGTGCACACACACACACACACACACACACACACACTCCCTCACTCGAAACCCTAGCAAAGTCCCCGCCGCCGCCGCAAGGCCTCCATTGTCAACATCTGCCGGTTTGCCCGTGCAGCTTACCCACCGATCTCCATACCCAGGCCGCCCTAAGTTTCTTAGATGACGCCTGCCAAACGCCCCCTTTCCCACATATCCCCATCCCCCACTCCATAGCGTCGCAACCTAAGCCCGGCTACGCTTCCCATGGAGCTCGAGGAGCAACTGGCCCAAAAGAGGTGTATAGCGGTCTCTTCGCCCGACGTCGCCGAGGAAGCTGACGGCCATTACTGGCGGCAGACACTCAAGTAGCGGGCTAGAGTATGCGGGCATGTCTCGTACACCGGCTACGACATCGAGGTCATCGACAGCGATGCCCTGAGGCGGAATGTGTCATAGGTTAAGTGGCCCACCCCCAACCCCTTGGGTTTAACCGTCGTCGATCTCCTCCATGGCCCCGCCGCTGATCTCCTCTGGCTCGCTATCTAAAATTTGCCATTCTACATCGCCATCGAGCCCCTTTTGTCATTTCTGAAGGACAGGTTCTGCGACGCTGGCTTGGGATCCACAGCTTCAAAGTCACACCTCATCGACGGCGGCCACGAGGAGGGCACCCTCTCCGGCTATTCCAAGGGGAAAGAACCCATCTGCTCTTCCAAGGGGAAAGCGCCCGTCTGCGACATCAGGGAGGGCTCCCTACAGCTGTGCTCTTCCAAGGGGAAGGAGCCCATCTGCGACAACATGGAGCGCATCCAGGGTCCGTGCTCTTCCCACGGGAATGAGCCCATCTGTGACACATGAGGAAACCCATGATTTGTTTATTTCAGTTGTTCACAATGTGATGCTTTATATGTGCAATTATGTACTGTGCAGTACATTTCATCAATCCAGTTTTAAACATACCGATAGGAATGCATATATTTGCTTGCTGTTAAGCCTGTTATATCTAGCATATGCCTCTTTTAAAGTTTTTTGATTGTTCGGTTGTTTGTAGTTAGCATATGTTCAGTTTCAAATGCTATCTTTGGTTGTTTGTAGTATGCCTTGTTTATTCTAGTTATTCACAACGTGATGTTCTATATGTGCAAGTATGAACTGTGCAGTTCAATTTCATCAGTACCAGTTGCAAGTATGAATGACTACATTTTGTTGCTGCATCTTGTAGTTAACACGCCTTTCCCTTTTTATTTAACCATAACCTGTGTACTTATACCGGCACAATACCAGTTTGAATGACCATGTTTGCTTGTTGTTAAATGTTAGGCATGTTGCAGTTAGCACACCTTTCCACTTGTTTTGCTTTACTAGCGTGCTTAAACCTGCACAGTGAAGCTATCTTTTGGAGACTATTTTGTCTGCCATGTGTAATTTTGGTTGATGTTTAGCCTGTTGCTCTTAACATGCTTCTTGATGTACCTACACAGGACAATTTTGGGAACGACTGTTGTTTTCCATCGAGGTTAATTTCATCACATGGCTTATATCTGCTCACTGATCAGGATATCCGTAGATGGTACTATATAGGCCGGCGGCTCTTAAGGGACTAATCGGTGAATCATACTTTTAAGTGAATATATCTGCAACCCATTTTTCCCTAGGTTAACTAGGTCCATATGTAATATATCTGAGGCTACATAGCAACATGCACTATACTTAATTTCTAAATATGCAATCCTAGGCTACATAGCAACAAAGAAGAGTGTTACATTAATATTCTAATTTTGTCTAGATATACATAGAAGAGCAGCAGCAACAACACAACCTTGTTTGGATACTCAACTTAGCTAGAGGTTAGAGTTAGTTTCTAGCTCATTACTAACCCTGAACTAACTCCATCCAAAGAGTTGTTTGGATGGCAGGGTTAGATTGACAATAAATGCACTAGGAGAACTAGCTCCAATTATCACCTCTTGGGTTGGATACTAGTTTTTTTTGGGTGGGTTATAGATGCAACTAGCTCAAACTAGCCCTCATGTTTAGATATACATTAGGGCTATTTGAGCCGAACTAACTCAAACTAAGCGTAACCCGTGGATACAAAGAGATAATTTTAAGAATGAACTAAACTCCTTTCGGCCCATAATATAAGATGTTAATTCATCTAATATGTGAGTATATTGGATGTTTTAAGATACTCCCTCCATTCCTAAATATTTTTCTTTTTAGAGATTTCAAATGGACTACCACATATGGATGTATATAGACATATTATAAAAGTGTGTTGTACTACATCATTGTGCAATTGCTGTTTAGCTTCTAATATTAACTTGGTGCTTTTAGGTACATATGTCATTGGTAAAGATCCATGTTTCGACCCTTTCTGCGTATGGGGCAATGAGATATCGATGAACCATCATCAAGTGAGGAAGCTGATAAAGATTGTTAGTAAAATGGGTCCAAAGATGGCAATTAAACTATTTGTTTACACTTTATCCAAGACAACAGCGAACTGCAGGATGGTAAGTAAGAACTCGGCAGCCTTCTTTTTACTGCCCATAAGGAGTTGTGTTAGATGACAATGTCTGAAATCTTATTCCTTTGCAGTGGTTGCCAAAGAAGTTTACTCAAGATTACCTCTCAAACTACATGATTGGTGGGCATGCAAAGGTTAAAGTATTTCTACCAGAACACGGTGATTATCTAGATGTTTTCATGAAGACCATGAAGGATGGGCGGTTGGCCATCACAAGGGGTTGGACTAGAGTCGTGTGTGCCTTCTGCATGAGGAGGGCACAATATGGGCATTCCGCTTCACCATGTTCAGCAACCATAATATATTTCGCCTCTGTCTTTACCGTCTTTAATAGTACAAGTATACAACTATGGTTCATCATTCTTTATTTGGTTCTTATGTAATTCTTGAACATATGTACCTATGAATCGAATAATGCATTGGTTGTTTGAACCTGATGGATATGAATAAAGATATAGCATACATTCAAATTCAAATCCAAATCCGGTACAATTTGGAAAAGCAACAATTAAATTATGGTGAAATTACACTCTCCAGGTTGTTACGACACACATGGTTGGTAAAACACATACGTTTGCGATATGCACCATAATCCGAGACGGTTCACAGAGAGGAAACGTGTGCAAGCGTGCACAAAGTTGCCGTTTGCAAAGAATGTGCGATGTCAGACAATATCACAAATGGTGCGGTCAAACTAAACGTCTGTGTTAGTTGCCTTATCGTACACGGTTCGCAACCATGAACTGTTTCTGATGAAGTATGCATCATAAACGTTGCACCACATAATACCGTGTGCGATAGTTGTCGTGTACGACGATGTTACAATGGTTCGATGCTTCGTAATCTTGTCCGACACTCGTACGATGATTAGGTAATCTTCTTAACGGTGAACCATTTGTGATGGGCCACATATCATACACGTTCTATAATAGTGAACCGTTTGTGATGGGCCACGCATCATAAACGTAGCACCACAAAATACCGACTGTGATGTCAATGCAAGCAGAAATGAGTAGGAGTACTGTAGAGGCCCTATCCCCAAAGGTTTCTGGGTCGTGTGGGAAGGACCCCCTATCGCCCGCACTCACTTGGTGATGGTTCCAAATGCCATCGCGGAAAGGGGTTTTAAACTGTTTGTTTAGGACCGACGCGCACCAGTGTATATCTCATGACCTTTATGTGCAGTGCAATTTTAGTGCCAGCTTTCAGTACATAAAACTTAGAAATTTCTTTCCAAAAGCCAGTGCAAAAATAGGAGTCACCACGTTCATCAAGTCTTATAGTAGAAACGATTGTAAATCCATGGTTTGTGTGCAGTATGACATGTGTGCAGCCTTGATCTATGTAAAGGGAAAAATTGTGCACTACATAATTTGTTGCATAGCAAGGGATGTGCTGCAGAAAATAGTAGGATTGTTAAAGAAAATATGGTAAAATGCAAATATGGGCCCAAATTGAAAGAACTGTACAACAGTTGAAATCGAAGGAAAAAATTTATAATTAAACAGATAGGGTAAACATGATGTCATGGAAATATGAGAGTAATCGAAAGAACGATACATCATCAATTTGCCTAATATAGAAAGAAGAGGGGAAAATCCCCTTTAACATATATGGTGCATGTGGCACCTTTTATCCAAATGTAGCAATATTTAGAATATGTTCAAGAAAGTAGGCCATGCCAACCAATTTAGGGTGAGATTGATCATACCACGCGCGTCCTCAAGTTATCTGGTACAGTGAGATGGAATCACTGGCGGAGGTCGCAAAGTCCTGAAGTGTCGGCGCACTGTACATTCTATGAATGGAAGAAAACCCTCAAATAAGCTTGAATAAAAATGAATTCACTGCGATTTCCGCCGGGTGATTAAAGGAGGCAGATGAACTGGGATAAGATATGAGATAATATCTCATTAAATTAGTTACCTTGTCGTCCATGAGAAAGAACCCTCAGTATGGAAGATTCCCCAACCGAGCGGAGCTGGGTCGACCGCGAGCAACATCGAGAAAGTCGATGGCGATAGGCGGCGGCAAGCGGAAGTGGCGAAATGCGGTGGGCTTTGCCGGTGGCGGCAAGCGGAAGTGGCGAAATGCGGTGGGCTTTGCCGGCAGCCTTGTGGCGGCAGCTTGCATCGAGCTAAGTGTTTATCACCACGATAGGCGGTGCCATGGCATAGACGCAGAGGATCTTGTGCAGGTGTGAGGGAACGTACCGGAGGGGGTGGCGGGCGGGTTTTCTTTCCCACAAAGAATTTTGGGGGCGATGGTTTGCGAGAGCGAACCGTGTGTGATTGACGCAACAGGCAAAATGAAAGTCATTGCACACGGTTCCAATTTTGGGAACCGTGTGTGATTGACGTACTACCTCCGTCCTGGTTTATTGGTCCCCATTTGTAATTTTTACCAAATTTTGACCAAATATTTAACATACTCAGACATTGATAATAAGCGTACACGTACATAAGCATAATTCAACCATAAGTACATAGTTCAACCATCATTAAGCATACTCAAGCGTACATAGTTCGATCCATCCCACATCTCATCTCACATGCCGGCACGATCCTGAAGCTTCTCCAGGTACTCGGCGTACACGCCGTGCGCCACCCTGCGAGAATACTTCTGCTTGAAGGAGCCAACAGCCCATCCTCTTGCATGCGCCAGAACACTTAGATATGCGTCATGAAGCTTCTGGTTGCAAAACGGGCATCGATAGCCGCCGTTCCAGGTCCTAATACGCATGTTATGCATTCCCGCATAAAGCTCCCTCGGGATTTGCCTCTTGTACCTACTCTGGCGATCTTCATCCTCGCTGTCCACATCGTCAGACATCACCTATACAAATTGTAAAACAAATTTGGCATCAAATCAATGATTACATGCCGTGAAGTAGGATTATGAATTTATGGCTATTTATTTATTTATACTTATCCAGATATTATGGCTCGATTTTTAAGCACAGTCGTCTATGTACATACCAATCTTGAAGAAAATAATGGCACAAACATATGCAGGTCATTGAAAATCAATTGTCAAGTCCTGGCTAGGAATTATTAGCACGAACACTAACCCTAGTCGGATTACTAGCAGAAATCATTTGCACAGATGAAACAACTAATCACTTATCACTTGTACCATTCAAACAATCAATACACTACACGGATCTAACAAAACTTACTCAGATTTCATGGATTGGGAGAACATAACCATAGGATTTCTATTCCAAAAAGGGGGAGGCAGGAGTAACCAGAGAAACCCTATGATCTGTTTGACACATAAATGGGTATAGATGACTAACCAGTTGTCCATCGTCGTCGGAGTCATCGCCGGGGTCGTCACTAGAGTTGGTGTGGAACTCTACCTCTGGCTGTGGAAGCACGACGCTGTCGACGACGTCAGGGTGCAGTGATAACTCGCCGGCGATGACGGCAACCTCTGTCTCCATCTCCACGCCATACTCCGGTGCTTTAGCAGCCCCGGTGTTGCCACTCCCTTTGATGGGGCGCTTCGGCGGCATCCTCATACACTGACAACTTTGAGGAATGAGAGCAGCGTCGAGGATGCAAGCGGAGAGAGAGAGAAGATTGTGTGTGTGGCGAGGATGGGGGGTGCGACCGCTTGGGCGCACCATTAATATGGAGTAGTGGGAGTTGTGGGAGAGAGGTGGGCGGTGGTCAAACCAATGGCTCGCCTCCCGGTGAGCCTGCGCACCGAACTGCTGGCTTGCCTACCAAAGTTTCACACAGCTACTCGCATGCCTCCTGATGACACTGCGCAGCGAGCATGCCTCCGTCAATTCACACACCTGCACGCACGCCTCCCAGTCTGCCTGCGCGGCGGACTACTCGCATGCGTCCCGTCAACTCACGCCTGCTCGGACGGCACATGGGTCATGCGGCGGCACGTATATTGTTTTTCTATTTGGATGATTAATGCTGCCGCTTTATTGCTTAGCCAAAGCATGACATGTATACATTGTTAATCTAACGCTCACGGTTCGAATAAATAATTCGTTTGGGATATTGGTTCCCAATTATTAATAATCTCCCGTTTGTAATTAGATAAAGATTACATCAAAACTGGTCTCAAATTTGACAAAGAAGTACAGTGCCACTTTGTATTGGTGTCCATATGACAGCACGATAAGTTTCATGAACTTCAAATAAGTTTTGGATGTACTAGAATTTAAAAATCAAGATTCTCAGTGTTTTGCAATTTGTTACACGTGGAGTAAACATGCACCCAGTGAGGCACATGTGTTTTTGCAATCCATTTAGGTGCACTGTCACGTGTGCATGTAGCTCAAATTTGATTTTTGCACGTTATACCCGTAGAAAATCAATCAATTAATGTACAAAAACGTCTTAATGATCTCTATGATTTTTTTGAAATTAAAACGTCCCTCCTTTGGTAACATATGTTCACCGCGGGATAATTAATTTAACATGCATCGTAGTTGCGGTGGATTCGCAGTGTGTGTGCGTCTGGGGGTGGCGGGTGGCTCGCAGTACACTACGAGTTGTGAGCCACCGTGTGGGTTGGCCGTTTTGTTAGGCAGGCCGGTGCCACATTAGAGTCGTGAAATCGTTATCTAAAACATTACACAACCCTTTCATACATACATGTTTTGGCCACATGCAGTCGATGGTTGTCCTACACGACACTCGATACTCGCTTGTGACGCTTTCTGTGGGCCCGTGAGGTCGTCGTCCATCACTTTGACGAATAGCCGGCAGTGAGGTTAATTTGACCAGCAAGGTAGAATCTTTTTTGTTTGTGTTATGGTGGTATATAGTACGTGTCGAAGAGGTGGGAGGGGACTAGCATATATACTTTATGTATGTGTCCGTGAACAAGTACACCTCACTCAGTGTCGGGACTTTTTGGTTTCCGAGCCACGTGCCACATCAAAATTGTGAAATTGGCTATTCAAACATCACACAACACCTTTTTGGGCCACATGCATGCTAAAAGGATCGAGAAGAGGTGTCTAGGGGGGTGAATAGACTCTAATCTACAAAAGTTGCAGTTTTTTTAATCTCTTGAGTTGAAGTGGAGTATTAGCACAAGTTTAAACATTCACAATACATATCAAGCAAGCATGCAAGCATACAAAGAGTATATGAGCAGCGAAAAGTAAGGCATGCAAGTTGCAAGAATGTAAAGAGAAGGGATTGGAGTGCGCAAACACAATTTGGAGACATGGAGATTTTTTATACGTGGTTCTGATAGGTGGTGCTATCGTACATCCACGTTGATGGAGACTTCAACCCACGAAGGGTAACGGTTGCACGAGTCCAAGGAGGGCTCCACCCATGAAGGGTCCACGAATAAGCAACCTTGTCTATCCCACCATGGCCGTCGCCCACGAAGGACTTGCCTTACTCGGGGAAATCTTCATGAAGTAGGCGATCTCCTTGCCCTTACAAACTCCTTGGTTCAACTCCACAATCTTGACGGAGGCTCCCAAGTGACACCTAGCCAATCTAGGAGACACCACTCTCCAAGAAGTAACAAATGGTGTGTTGATGATAAACTCCTTGCTCTTGTGCTTCAAATGATAGTCTCCCCAACACTCAACTCTCTCTCACAGGATTTGGATTTGGTAGAAAGAAGATTTGAGTGGAAAGCAACTTGGGAAGGCTAGAGATCAAGATTCATGTGGTTGGAATGGAATATCTTGACCTCAACACAAGTGTAGGTGGTTCTCTCTCAGAAAATATGTGTTGGAAGTGTAGGCATGTTCTGATGGCTCTCTCCACGAATGAAGAGTGGGTGGAGGGTTATATATAGCCTCCACACAAAATCTAACCGTTACACACAAATCACCAAACTCGGTGGGACCGAATCATGAAACTCGGTCGGACCGATTTAGTTCAAAATGTGAACGTTAGGATTCTCGGTGGGACCAACTGGATCAAATTGGTGGGACCGAAGTGCTAGGGTTAGGGTAAATCCAAAACTCGGTTTGACCGATTTGGGTAATAAGTGAAACAGAATGTTGGCCAAGCAAACTCGGTGGGGCCGGTTGCAAATCTCGGTGGGACCGAAATTATTGCAACGGACAACAGAGAGTTTGCAAGCACATCTCGGTGAGACTGAACTGATTAGGGTTTCTGGCTGTGGCTATGTCAACTGAACTCGGTGGCTCCGGATATGAACTTTCAGTGGGGCCGAGATTGACTTTTAAGATTACGACATATGTGGATGTGAGAAAGTGGTTGAGGGCTTTGGAGCATATCACTAAGCACTTTGAGCAAGCAAGCCATTAAGAAACACCTCATCCCTTCTTAATAGTATTGGCTTTTCATATGGACTCAATGTGATCTTGGATCACTAAATAGAAAATGTAGAGTCCTGAGTTTTGAGCTTGAGCCAATCCTTTGTCCTTAGCATATTGAAGGGGTTCCACATCCTCTTGCCCATGCCACTCCATTGTTGAACTTATCTGAAACATACTAGGTAGAAGCATTAGTCCAACAATAGATATGTTGACATTAATTACCAAAATCACCTAGGGAGCACTTGTGCTTTCAATCTCCCCCTTTTTGATAATTGATGACAACATTCATCAAAACTTTTAGATAAGGATATAGAGAATAAAAAGTAAAGCTTTGGAAAGACATGTAACATGCATAGGCTCCCCCTTCATGTATGCAATCATGTAAATATGAAACATAGGAGCATGTGAATGCATAAGCATGATAGAGTAAGCCATGTGTTACATGTATCTTGGCTATATGCATCAGAGCAAATGATGTGAATATAGGAAATGTACCTTCATGCCCATGAGTCCTTCTTGCAAACAGTATGTACATCAGCAAGAAATCCTCATACACATGACTGTGATGCATATACTTACCTTGTGGTCTTGAGTTGGCTTAGGAAGGAATGAACCTGAATAAACAAGGTTAGACAACACAGATACACCTACTAGCCAGAGCAAACAAAAGAAACCACAAGAGAACCAAGACTGGGATGACATGTATAGAGTGAGTACTGAGTACCCCATTGGCTATAGACATGTCCCATAGGTAAAAATATGCAATAAAATCAGATTCCTTCCCTTAGATGTCTTGCTCCCCCTGAATCTTGCATGGGATATTGGGAGAGGATAGGGAACAGAAAAACAGAGCAAAAGAAAAAAACAACATAATTAATGCAAGCAATCAAATATGATCAAATATGAACATGTCTTTCCCCTCTTAAAGACATGTATTTCTCTCCTCTTGAACACCAAGCATCTGAGGTCTGAGGTTTCTTACACACACTCCCCCTGAGTATCCTCTCCCCCTATAGAAATGATTAAGCATAGAGCTTTGATGTGATCCCTCTCTCCCCCTTTGACATCAATTTCCAAGAAGGGATCTTCTGGATTTTTGTTTTATTGCAAAAGGGTTTGGTCCTTGAGTCACAAAGCAAAGCGACTGTGATGCTGGTAGAGAACACGAGTCATTGAGTGGAGCTGGATCAAAAAGACTGTAGAAATAAGTGGCAAGTTGTCTTTCCTGTAGTGAAATCGGTATCACCGAGTTGTGTGCTTCGGTGGCACCGAGAGAATTCGGTTGGGCCGAAGAAAACAGACGGGTGTGACCGAGTTCATCACAGTGAAACACTTGTCACCTCAGCTCACTAGGCACTTTAAGATCTCACAAGGATTTGCAAGGAATTAGCTGAAAGATTTGCAATGAGTTTAATGCAGAGAATGCAGAGCAGAAACAAAAAGAGAAGAAATCTAGATGAAGTTTTTTTAAAGGGGAAACAAATATGCAAATGCAAGAGCACGGAGAAATGCAAGAGAACTTCATCTAGAATTGGTCGGTGACAAAAGTCACCTATGTTAGAGTATATTGACTTAGGAGTCAAGTGAGATCACTTGATCTTTGGTCATACTCATCGTTTAAGCTCAAAATGGGGTTACCATTTTTTGTTTAAGCTTCTTGATGTATTCATATCTTGTTGAGTTGCTTTATCCCATGACTTGGAGTAAAGCTTCTCTAAGATGGAATAGCATACCTTGGGTGGTGGTGTTGATTTTGATCATGTAGTCGAACTTGTGTGGGTTGCTCAAGGTTTATGTAGCTCATCAAGAGTTGGGAGCACCACTTGGAGTTTGAGTTCATCTTCCTACATGGGTTAGCTTTGCAAGGAAGAGCACTTGTGTATCCAAAATGACAATCATAAAATTTAACATAGAATGAGTCAAAGGATATATTTGAGGGGTTTTGTGCTTCCTTTACTTCAACCACCATTGTATAGAGACTTGGTGATGTAGAGATTGCTCAAGATGTGACTAAGATTGTAACGCCCGGATAATCATGCTACAGTAATCTCACGTTGATGGTGCCACATCACCTCTGTCACTGTAGTTAATCACGGGTTAATTCAAAACTGTTTTGAAATTCAAATGCAATTTAATGATAACAATAAAAGTTTCCAAAAATTAAAACTAAAATGTTCGGTGATTGTCAAATATTACAAAGGTAATTGTGGTGAGGTAAACACATTTTTACAAAAGGCCTAAATAATTTAGAATGATTTAAAACAGAAAGAGAATACAAAAGAAAACAGAACAAACAAAAAAAAACAAAAGGAGGAGAAGCCCACCCCCCATGCTGGACCGCGGCCCAGCTGGCCATCGGGCCAACCAGGCCGGCCCAGGTCGGCCCACACTCCTCTCCCTTATCCACTCCTCCTCCCCACTCGTCCCACCGACACCCCCCACTCCACCACTCGCCCGCCCTCCTCTCTCCCGATCTGGATCGGGATCCAGAGGGGGCCGACGCCCTTCGGCAGCCCCGCCACCACGACGCCGCCTGGAACCCCCTAGCGGACCACCTCGCTGCCTGCTCCTCGTCGGCCCGTCCCGTCCTCCTCCTCGCCGGTCCTCCCCAACCTTCCCGTGCCTCTGCCGTTGCCCTCGCACCCGGTGAGGACCCGGTCCTCCTTCTCCCCATCCCCTCTGCCGGCCTTCGCCTGCGCCCGTCTTCTGATCGGCCAGGCCGAGCCTCGGCCACGCGCCCAGCCACCACCGTCACACGCTTCGCCCTCCCGGCCTCGTGCCGCCCGGCCCGCTCTCCGGCATCGATGCCGCCGTCGCTCAGTCCGCCCGGCGCCCAGCGCCCTAACGCCCATTCTGGCCGGCGCCGTCCCCTCGTCCTTGACGCACTGCCTGCCGCCCCTTTTGCTCGCCCGCCGGATGGGCAGCTCCTGCTGCCAGCGTCGCCGGTGGCGCCTCTTTGCTCCCGTCGGCGTTTCCCCTCCGGTGGCCGCCCTTGCCCAGTCCTCCTCGCCCGGCGATTTGGCGAACGCCATCAGGCGCCACACCCTTCGCCCGCACCCACACCAGTTGGCCCGACCAAGAATGGCCTCATGCCCATCACCACGAGGCCCCACGCCCATAACGTTTTATTAAAAAAAGGAAATAAAAATAAAAATAATAAATAAAAATGATTTAATAAAATTAATTATTAATTAATTAATTATCTAATTAATTAATTAAGTTAATTAATTTGGTTTAATTAATTTAATTAACTAGTTAGGTTAATTAAATAGTAATTAAATTAACTACTCGTAATTAACCTAATCGAGAGAATGACAGTGGGTCCCATCGGACCCACACGTCGAGTTGACCAGTCAACGGTCAACGTTGATCACGACATCTCGATGTCATCTTGACGTCATCATTTACTATTACGGATAATGTTGGATTTAAATAATTAATTAAATTCCAGAAATTAATAAAATCTTTAGAAAATCATATCTTTTAATCCGTAACTCGGATTAAAATATTTTCAACATGAAAGTTGCTCAGAACGGCGAGACGAATCCGGATACGTAGTCCGTTTGTCCGCCACACACCCCTTAGCTATCGAACTCGCAACTTTCCCCCTCCGGCTCCTCTACCCGAAAACACGAAACACCGGGGATATTTTCCCGGATGTTTCCCCCCTTAACCGGTATCACCTCATACCACGTTAGGGCACGCCTAGCATCGTTACTTGTCTTGTCATGCATCGATATGCATCTGTTTACATGGTATTCATTGTTTCTTCCCCTCTTCTCTCCGGTAGACTACGAGACCGACCTTCTGCTGCCCGGTTCGACTCTGAGTTGACGACCCCTCTCTTGCGAGCAACCAGGCAAGCCCCCCTTGATCACGGATATCGCCTATTCTACTCTATACTACTTGCATTAGAGTAGTGTAGCATATTCTTGCTTTCCGTTATACCTATCCCGATGCATAGCCTTGTCCTTGTTACTCTTTGTTGTTACCTTTACGCAATCCTATATGCTTAGTATAGGATGCTAGTATTTTCATCTGTGGCCCTACATTCTTGTCCGTCTGCTATGCTATACTATCAGGCCGTGATCACTCGGGAGGTGATCACGGGTATATATTATATACTTATACATGATACATGTGGTGACTAAAGACGGGTCGGCTTGTGGAGCACCCGCGAGTGGATCTTTGAGGCGGAGCGACAGGGCAGGTTGAGACTACCTGGGTGAGAGGTGGGCCTGGCCCTGGTCGGCGTTCGCGGATACTTAACACATTTAACGAGATCTGGGTATTTGATCTGAGTCTGGCCATTTGGTCTATACGCACTAACCATCTACGTGGGAGTAGTTATGGGTATCCCGGCGTCGTGGTATCGGCGGCACTTCGTGACGCCACGATCGAATGGCGGCGGCCGGATTGGAACGTAAGCCTGCTCTTGTATTAAGGGGCTAGTTCGCTTTGGCCGCCCTAACGCGTGCAGAGTGCTCGGGGTGATGGGCCCAGACCCTGGGCGCCTAGGTTTAGACTGGCGTCTTGACCTCTCTGTTGAGCCTAGGTGGGGCTGCGGCGTGTTGATCTTCCGCGCGGGCATGACCCGAGAAAGTGTGTCCGCCAAATGGGATCAAGCGTGTTGGGTTATGTGGTGCACCCTGCAGTGAAGTTAATCTATTCGAATAGCCGTGATCTTGATAACAGGGCGACTTGGAGTTGTACCTTGACCTTATGACAACTAGAACCGGATACTTAATAAAACACACCCTTCCAAGTGCCAGATACAACCGGTGGTCGCTCTCTCTCAAGGATACGAGGAGGGGATCGCCGGGTAGGATTATTGCTATGTGATGTTACTTGGAGGACTTCAACCTACCCTCTTCTACCTGTTGCAAGACGAAGGTGACCAGAAGCGTAGTCTTCGATAAGACTAGCTATCCCCTCTTATTACGGCATTCTGCGATTCAGTCCATGATATGGCCCTTTACACATATATCCATGCATATGTAGTGTAGCTCCTTGCTTGCGAGTACTTTGGATGAGTACTCACGGTTGCCTTGTTCCCCTTTTCCCCTATCTCTACATGATTGCTGCAACTGACGATGGAGCCCAGGGCGACGCCACCGTCGATGTCGACTACTACACGGGCGCCTACTACTACGTGCAACCCGGCGGCGACGACCAGGAGTAGTTAGGAGGATCGAGCAGGAGGCCTGCGCCTCTTCGTCTGTATCCCGGTTTGTGCTAGCCTTCTTAAGGCAAACTTGTTTAACTTATGTCGTACTCAGATATTGTTGCTTCCGCTGACTCGTCTATGATCGAGCACTTGTATTCGAGCCCTCGAGGCCCCCGGCTTGTATTATGATGCTTGTATGACTTATTTTATTTTAGAGTTGTGTTGTGATATCTTCCGTGAGTCCTCGATCTTGATCGTACTGCGTTTGCGTGTATGATTAGTGTATGATTGAATCGGGGCGTCACAAGTTAATATCGAGCCATTGCTGTAGAATCCCCTTCCACACTCCTTGGCGAAGTCGAGTCTAGACATTGCAAAACTTTTACTAACTTGGTTGTGTGCCTTACGGGCCCACGTCGCCATCTGGTGGTACTAGGATCTTTTACTCCTCGACCTTTACTCTGGGACTCTGAACTCTCTTCTACTCGGGTTAAACGAATTTACTAACTAACACTAGGATACCGTGACCACATTCACCCCAAAGTTGGATAAAGCCATAGTTATTCCTTGGAATTGTATTTTGATCAATTTCCACACTGTCATTTGACTCCTTTGAAACATCTTTGATTTCAGATGGAACCCACGAGGCAGGTCGTGCGCCACACGACGGCCATTGGTGCCTCGGGATCACCTGCGGTGCTAGCAGAGATGATGACCTATCTGGGTTATCGCTGGCACCCTGAGTACACCGTCTTTGAGGAGTACCAGGACTTTAACCAGGAGCAGTACCGACCCATCGTCCACCTCTACTCTCGGGAGTATGACTCCACTCTTGTGGCTGCACACCGCACATGGTGTTGGGGTGACTATCGATATGGCAGTCCACGATGCTGCTTATGCTGCTCGACACGTCTTCGTGGAGAGTATCGGGTTGGACACCTCCCCTTGAGCACATTGCTATCGCATCGATGTTGGTGAGGAGGAATACTACACTGCTGCCTACTCCACTGTCACCCGAGAGCCCTTCTACCATCAGAACTTTGTTACGCATGCCGATGGGCTGGATTGAGCTAACCGAGCTCTTCGCCACGAGTTGTACACCACCCGTCAGCACCTTTACCGTGCTCGACGCTGTTGCACCCCTTTGTCCGATCCAGAGAGCTGCGGCGTTCTGCGATCTACCCAGCCAGGACCGTGATGCCCCAGGGTGTCGCTTGGCCAGAGGTGGGAGGCTACTCTCCCGCACTTGGTCCTCTTCTACCACTTGGGCGTCGGGTTCCGCACTGAGTATCCATGACCCCAGTGTCACCGGCGTGGAGGACTATCCGCTGCCACACTACCAGCTTCAGGCTACACCTACCTCCACGATTGCAGCGTGGGACTGATGTAGGCTTGCTTGTTAGTGTTAGATGCATTCGTCATGAGCTGCGTGCCGCCTATGATGTCTTAGTCTATGTCTTGAACTCGTATGCGAACTCTATGCATGATCCCTTTTGTAAGATATGCCGACTACTATGTAGTTTCTATCGTGCTACTTTCATTATGCATGTTTCATCATGAATGATTCTTGTCCTTTGCAAAATTTCTCAAATGCTGAACTACCCCTGTTATATTAGCAGGATGGTTAGACCAGCTGGTCGTGGTCGTAGTGGCAACTTCCCACCACCGCCTGAGTACATGGCTGGTATGATCCAACAGCTTGAGATGAATCGCCAGTTCTTGGAGAACATGATGGCTCAGTTTCCTCGCCCCAATATGGACCAGCAGCCAAAGACAGTAACTCTGCAGGATTTCATGCGCCTCAACCCAAGTGTGTACCGCAGCTCAACCCAGCCCACGGATGCTTGATGGTGGCTCCGTGACATCACCTATGAGATGGAGTCTGCTGATGTAGCCCCTGCCACTATGTCACCTTTGCTTCCTTCTTCACGAAGGGACCCGCAGCTCAATGGTGGGACAGCCACAGACGTACTCAGCCAGCTGGAACAATCATCACCGGCCAGACTTCCAAGCTGCTTTCCGTGCTCGCTTCATCCCTCAAGGAGTCATGGACGGAAGAAGCGTGAGTTCATAACCTCACCCAAGGCAACAAGACTGTTGAAGCTTATCATCGAGAGTTCTGGACTTGTCTCGCTATCTTTGAAGAGGACATTGCAACTGATGCACGCAGACAGGAGAAGTTCCGTGACGGCCTTCAAGCTGACATCAAGCTCGCACTTCTAGGGCACGACTTTGATGATTTCGCCACCTTGGTGAACAAAGCTATCAATGTCGAAACTGGTCTGCAGGAATACCAGAGCTCTAACAGGCGCAACCGTGACACGGGCTCATCTTCGGGCCCGTCCTCGCAGAAGCGTAAGATATGGATTCCCAACAGCATGTACCAGCCAAATGCACCTGCCCCAAGGCAGAGCTATGCACCTCGTCTGCCTACTCCAACTAGGCAGCCAAAGCTTCCAGCTCCACCACCCCAAGCTCCTGTGCCCACCCCTAATAATGGTTTGTGCTTCAGGTGTGGACAACCAGGGCACCGTGCTAGAGAATGCAACCAGAACCAGAATCAGCTGGCCCTTCCAGCGACTGGCCGTGGAAGCAACCAGCCCCGCAACAACAATGCCAAGCCTTATGGTCGAGTTCATGCCAACCACGTTGATCTGAACGAAGCTCAAGACCAGCCTGCTACTGTGATGGGTACACTCCTCGTAAATTCAGTACCTGCATCCGTTTTATTCGATACAGGTGCATCGCATTCATTCATGTCAGAAGATTTTGCATTCATGCATGGCATTAAAAGCGAAGACATGAATGCTTCACTATTAGTACACACCCCTGCGGGCCAATGTCGAACCTCCATGATTTGCAACGACGTCCCCGTTGAAATCGAAGGACTGGAATTCCTTGTCTCACCCATCGTACTGAAATCTTGTAGCATTGACCTCATTCTGGGAATGAATTGGTTAAAGGCGCATACTGCTTCTATAGTTTGCGCCACTAAGACCGTCCATCTGCTACACCCTTCAGATGAAATAGTCACTTACCAAGCTCATCTGGTGCAAAATGCCGAGGCACGGCTTTATGCCTTGAATGCATTGAATGCTGCACCACTCGAGGGTATTGAAAACATTCCTGTCGTGCGTGAATTCCTCGACGTTTTTCCTGAAGAACTCCCAGGGATTCCTCCTGCTAGAGCTGTCGAATTCGTCATCGACTTGAAACCAGGCACCACTCCTATAGCCAAGCTTTCCTACAAGATGCCGCCGCATGAACTCCTTGAGCTTAAGGAGGAAATCGACAAATCTCTTAGAAGTGGTTTCATTCACCCAAGTTGCTCTCCTTGGGGAGCACCTTCTCTCTTTGTCAAGAAGAAGGATGGGACAAACCGATTGGTCCAAGACTACCGTCCTATAAACCAAGCTACCATTCAGAATAAGTATCCTCTTCCTCGGATCAATGATCTGTATGATCAACTGGCTGGTTCGTCAGTGTTCTCTAAACTCGACTTGAGGTTGGGTTACCACCAGATCCGTGTTCGTGAAGAGGATATCCCAAAGACTGCCTTTGTGACTCGTTATGGATCATATGAGTACACCGTCATGTCTTTTGGCTTAACCAATGCTCCAGCCACCTTCTCTCGACTGATGAACTATATATTCATGGATTACCTCGACAAGTTCGTCGTGGTTTATCTGGATGATATCCTGGTATTTTCCAAGAACGAAGAAGAGCATGCTGAACATCTTCGTCTTGTGCTGGAAAAGCTACGAGAGCATCAACTTTATGCCAAGTTCTCCAAATGTGAATTCTGGCTTCCCGAAGTAAGCTATCTTGGGCATGTCATCTCTAAGGATGGTATTGCTGTCAACCCTGAACGAGTTCAGGCTATTCTCGATTGGACTCCTCCGAAGAACGTTAAGCAAGTCAGAAGTTTTCTCGGTCTCGCTAGCTATTGCCGTCGATTCGTCGAGAACTTCTCCAAGATTGCCAGGCCTCTGACTAACCTGTTCCATAAGGGCGTCAAGTTCCAATGGACAGATAAATGTCAGGAAAATTTCCAGGCACTCAAAGACAAGTTGACTTCTGCCCCAGTACTAGCTCCACCTGATACTAAGAAGGACTTCGTCATTTACTGCGACGCTTCCCGTGAAGGACTAGGCTGTGTCCTAATGCAAGAGCGCAAAGTGGTTGCTTATGCCTCTCGGCAATTGCGCCCTCACGAAGAGAACTACCCAGTTCACGACCTCGAACTTGCTGCTGTCATTCATGCCTTTGAAGCGATGGCGACATTACCTTCTCGGTAATCGTTGCGAGATCTACACCGACCACCAAAGTCTGAAGTATCTGTTTACTCAGCCAGACCTGAACCTCCGACAGCAGAGATGGATGGAGACTGTTGCAGACTTTGACTTGGGTATTTCCTATACACCAGGCAAGGCTAATGTGATGGCTGATGCCTTGAGCCGCAAGTCTTACTGCAACCACCTCCAGATTCACAAGGTTCAGTCCGCACTTGTTGAAGAGTTCAGAAAGCTGAACCTCCATATTGTTCCTCCAGGTGCACTCGCTCCCCCTCCTCCGGAGTTCCGCAAGATGAATCTCCGTGTTGTTTCCCAGGGTTCCCTCTTTACCCTGGTTGTCGAACCCGATCTCGTGAGCTCCATCAAGACAATACAGGGATATGACTCTGAAGTCCACAAGATTAAGCGCGACCTCAAAGAAGGAAAGCCCTCATTCTTCACTATTGCTGATGATGGCGCCTTGTACTTCAAAGGCTGCCTAGTGGTGACGTGTAACAAGGAAAACCTGAATATGACTCAGGAGGTTATGAAAGAAGCTCATGATACGCCTCTATGTATCCATCCTGGTAGTACAAAGATGTACCAAGACATGCGCCAGAGATTCTGGTGGTCTAATATGAAGCAAGACATTGCTCGTTATGTTGCTGAATGCGACATTTGCCGTCGTATCAAAGCAGAACATCAAAGGCCTGCTGGAACTCTGCAACCTATCTCTATTCCTGGATGGAAATGGGACCATGTTGAAATGGACTTCGTCACTGGATTTCCCAAGTCAAAGAAAGGTAATAATGCTATTCTTGTCGTCATTGACCGACTTTCTAAAGTTGCACATTTTCTGGCGGTCAAAGAAACGATCACTGCTAGTCAGCTTGCAGCGCTCTACATGTCCAGAATTGTTTCACTTCACGGTATTCCAGTGGTTATCAGTTCGGAACGTGGCAGCTTATTCACTTCAAGATTACGGGCAAGTTTCCAAGAAGCTATGGGGACTCACTTATCTTTCATCTGCGTTTCATCCGCATGATCACAAGGGCAAGTTGAGCGTGTCAACCAAGTTCTCAAAGACATGCTTGAGCTTGTGTTATTTCCTTGACAAGAAATGGGAGAATCTCTCGTATGCTGAGTTCTCTTATAATAATAGCTATCAAGCTAGTCGAAGATGGCCCCTTCAAAGTGTTATATGGGCGAAAGTGCGAACCCTCTGAACTGGTCGAAGCGGGGAACGTCCACTCTTGGTCCGGATATTATCCAACATGCCAAAGAACAAGTCCGCATTATTCGCGAGAATCTCAAGACTGCTCGATCACGTCAAAAGAGTAATTATGACCGTCATCATAAAGACATGGTCTATCAACTTTGGCGAAAAGGCCTATCTTCGCGTTACACCAATGAAGGGTGCTCACCGCTTCGGGATCAAGGGCAAGCTAGCTCCTCGCTATATTGGCCCATTCACTATTCTGGAAAGGCGTGGAAAGGTGGCTTATCAACTGGAGCTTCCGTCGAACCTTTCTCAGGTTCATGATGTGTTCCACGTGTCACAACTCCGACGCTGCTTCAAGGACCCAATCCGAGCAGTGGACCATGAAGTGCTCGAATTGCAACAGGACCTCTCCATTCTGAAGATGAAGCCACTTGGGAACGAGAGGATCGTCTGCGTGATGAATACCCCGCACTCTTTCCTTCTACCTCCTAAATCTCGGGACGAGATTTCTTGTAGTGGAGGAGATTTGTAACGCCCGGATAATCATGCTACAGTAATCTCACGTTGATGGTGCCACGTCACCTCATCCTTGTAGTTAATCACGGGTTAATTCAAAACTGTTTCAAATTCAAATACAAGTTAATGATAACAATAAAAGTTTCCAAAAATTAAAACTAAAATGTTCGGTGATTGTCAAATATTACAAAGGTAATTGTGGTGAGGTAAACACATTTTTATTAAAGGCCTAAATAATTTAGAATGATTTAAAACAGAAAGATAATACAAAAGAAAACAGAACAAACAAAAAAAACAAAAGGAGGAGAAGCCCCCCCTGCTGGACCGCGGCCCAGCTGGCCATCGAGCCAACCAGGCCGGCCCAGGTCGGCCCCCACTCCTCTCCCTTATCCACTCCTCCTCCCCACTCGTCCCACCGACACCCCCCACTCCACCCACTCGCCCCCCTCCTCTCTCCCGATCAGGATCGGGATCCAGAGGGGGCCGACGCCGCTCGACGACGCCCCGCAGCCACACGACGCCGCCCGGAACCCCCCTAGCCGGACCACCTCACCGGCCTGCTCCTCGTGGACGCCGTCTCCGTCCTCCTCCTCGCCGGTCCTCCCCAACCTTCCCCGAGCCCACTGCCGTTGCCCTACGCACCCCGGTGAGGACCCCGGTCCTCCTTCTCCCCGTTCCCTCTCGCCGGCGCTCGCCTCGCCCGTGCTGCGGTCGGCCAGGCCGAGCCTCGGCCACGCGCCCCGGCCACCACCGTCGCCCGTTCGCCCTCCGGCCTCGTGCCGCCCCGCCCCGCTCTCCGGCATCGATGCCGCCGTCGCTCGGGTCCGCCCCGGCGGCGCCCAGCGCCCCTGCGCCCATTCCTGGCCGGCGCCGTCCCCTCGCCGTGGCCACCGGCTTCCCTCGCTGCTCCTCCTTCCCTGAACCCCCACAACCTCGTCCGGCCTCACCTCGTCCGCCCGGCGCTTGATCCTGGCCGCCCCTTTGCTCGCGCCACAGCATGGGCAGCTCCTGCCGCCAGCGTCGCCGGTGGCGCCTCTTTGCTCCCGTCGGCGTTTCCCCTCCGGTGGCCGCCCGGCCTTGCCCCGGTCCTCCTCGCCCGGCGATTTGGGCGAACGCCCAGTCGGGCGCCACACCCGCTCGCCCGCACCCACACCCGTTGGCCCGACCCGCAATGGCCTCTGTGCCACTGACCACAGGGGCCCACGCCCCATAACGTTTTATTAAAAAAAAGGAATTAAAATTAAAAATAATAAATAAAAATAAAAATGATTTAATAAAATTAATTATTAATTAATTATCTAATGAATTAATTAAGTTAATTAATCTGGTTTAATTAATTTAATTAACTAGTTAGGTTAATTAAATAGTAATTAAATTAACTAATCTGTAATTAACCTAATCAGAGAATGACAGGTGGGTCCCACTGGACCCACACGTCAGGTTGACCAGGTCAATGGTCAACGTTGACTGCTGACATCACTCTGATGTCATGCTGACGTCACCATTTACTATTCTTGATAATGTTGGATTTAAATAATTAATTAAATTCCTGAAATTAATAAAATCTTTAGAAAATCATATCTTTTAATCCGTAACTCGGATTAAAATATTTTCAACATGAAAGTTGCTCAGAACGATGAGACGAATCCGGATACGCAGTCCGTTCGTCCGCCACACACCCCTAACCTATCGAACTCGCAACTTTCCCCCTTCGGCTCCTCTGCCCGAAAACACGAAACACCGGGGATATTTTCCCGGATGTTCCCCCCCTTAACCGGTATCACCTCATACCACGTTAGGGCACGCCTAGCATCGTTACTTGTCTTGTCATGCATCGATATGCATCTGTTTACATGGTATTCATTGTTTCTTCCCCCTCTTCTCTCCGGTAGACTACGAGACCGACGCTGCTTTGCTTGCCCAGACTCGACTACGGAGTTGACGACCCCTCTCTCTTGCCAGAGCAACCAGGCAAGCCCCCTTGATCACGGATATCGCCTATTCTACTCTATACTACTTGCATTAGAGTAGTGTAGCATATTCTTGCTTTCCGTTATACCTATCCCGATGCATAGCTTTGTCCTTGTTACTCTTGTTGTTACCTTTACCGCAATCACATATGCTTAGTATAGGATGCTAGTATTTTCATCTGTGGCCCTACATTCTTGTCCGTCTGCTGTGCTATACTATCGGGCCGTGATCACTCAGGAGGTGATCACGGGTATATATTATATACTTATACATGATACATGTGGTGACTAAAGACGGGTCGGCTTGTGGAGCACCCGCGAGTGGATCTTTGAGGCGGAGCGACAGGGCAGGTTGAGACTACCTGGGTGAGAGGTGGGCCTGGCCCTGGTCGGCGTTCGCGGATACTTAACACGTTTAACGAGATCTGGGTATTTGATCTGAGTCTGGCCATTTGGTCTATACGCACTAACCATCTACGTGGGAGTAGTTATGGGTATCCCGGCGTCGTGGTATCAGCCGAAGCACTTCGTGACGCCACGGCCGAGCGGCGCTACCGAATTGGAACGTAAGCCTGCTCTTGTATTAAGGGGGCTAGTTATGCTTTCGGCCGCCCTCGCAGCGTCTTGTGTGCTCGGTGATGGGCCCGCACCCTGGCGCCTAGGTTTAGACCGGCATGCTGACCTCTCTGTTGAGCCTAGGTGGGCTGCGACGTGTTGATCTTCCGCGGCCGGGCATGACCCAGGAAAGTGTGTCCAGCCAAATGGGATCAAGCGTGTTGGGTTATGTGGTGCACCCTGCGGGAAGTTAATCAATTGAATAGCCCGATCTTGATAACAGGACGACTTGGAGTTGTACCTTGACCTTATGACAACTAGAACCGGATACTTAATAAAACACACCCTTCCAAGTGCGGATACAACCGGTGGTCGCTCTCTCTCGGGGATACGAGGAGGGATCGCGGGTAGGATTATTGCTATGTGATGTTACTTGGAGGACTTCAACCTACCCTCTTCTACTGTTGCAAGACGAAGGTGACCAGAGCGTAGTCTTCGATAAGACTAGCTATCCCCTCTTATTCGGCATTCTGCAGATTCAGTCCATCGATATGGCCTTTACACATATATCCATGCATATGTAGTGTAGCTCCTTGCTTGCGAGTACTTTGGATGAGTACTCACGGTTGCTTTGTTCCCCTTTTCCCCTATCTCTACGATTCTGCAACAGACGATGGAGCCGGGGCAGGCGCCACCGTCGATGTCGACTACTACACTGGAGGCGCCTACTACTACATGCAGCCCACTGACGACGACCAGGAGTAGTTAGGAGGATCCCATGCAGGAGGCCTGCGCCTCTTTCGATCTGTATCCCAGTTTGTGCTAGCCTTCTTAAGGCAAACTTGTTTAACTTATGTCTGTACTCAGATATTGTTGCTTCCGCTGACTCGTCTATGATCGAGCACTTGTATTCGAGCCCTCGAGGCCCCTGGCTTGTATTATGATGCTTGTATGACTTATTTTATTTTTAGAGTTGTGTTGTGATATCTTCCCGTGAGTCCCTGATCTTGATCGTACACGTTTGCGTGTATGATTAGTGTATGATTGAATCGGGGGCGTCACAGAGATGCAATATCATGGATTTAGATTCATCCAAGTACCTTCAAGGGTTAGATAGCATGCAAGGGTGCAAAAGTATCCAAGACATATAGATAGCATCATGAAAGAAATATCAAGGATTAGTCAAAGGCTCATGCCTTGCATGTATCCAAATGGAGTTCCTACTCCAAGTTTGAAGCATCACTGATGTTCAATTAACCTCTCAAATGGCAAAAGACTTTCTCATCAAGCGGTTTGTTAAATATATCTGCTAATTGCTTATCGGTGCGAACATGCTTAAGATTAATGTCCCCTTTGGCAACATGGCCTCGAATGAAATGATGACGAACTTCAATATGTTTAGTTCGAGAATGTTGCACGGGATTGTGAGAAATCTTAATAGCACTTTCATTGTCACACATCAATGGAACATGTTTCACATATATCCCATAATCTTTAAGAGTTTGGGTCATCCAAAGTAATTGAGCACAACATGATCCAGCAGCAATGTATTCCGCTTCGGCGGTGGATAAGGATACCGAGTTTTGTTTCTTCGAGGACCAAGACACAAGAGATCTACCAAGGAATTGACAAGTACCCGAAGTGGACTTTCTATCCACCTTGTCTCCGGCATAGTCCGAATCGGAGTAGCCAACAAGATCAAAATAAGACCTCTTAGGATACCAAATGCCAAAATTTGGTGTATGTATTATGTATCTCACTATCCTTTTCACAGCCTTAAGATGACATTCTTTAGGTGCCGCTTGATATTGTGCACACTTGCACACACTTAGCATAATATCGGGACGAGAAGCACATAGATATAACAATGAACCAATCATAGAGCAGTAAACTATTTGATCCACCGGATCACCGTCTTTGGTCAAATCAAGATGTCCACTAGTAGGCATGGGTGTAGACATACCTTTGCATTCTTGCATATTGAACTTCTTGAATAAGTCCTTGGTGTACTTTGTTTGAGAGACAAAGGTACCTTCCTTACTTTGCTTGATTAGCAAACAGAGAAAGAATTTGAGTTCACTCATCATAGACATCTCAAACTTCTCTAACACTAGCTTTCCAAACTTCTCACTAAAATGAGGGTTAGTCGAACCAAATATAATATCATCAACATAAATTTGGCACACAAATAGTTCTCCATTAACCCTCTTAGTAAAAAGAGTAGAATCAATTTTACCAATTTCAAAGCCTTTTTCAATAAGGAACTTGGTCAAGCATTTATACCACGCTCTAGGGGCTTGTTTAAGACCATAAAGGGCTTTGTGAAGTTTGTAGACATGATTAGGTTTCTTAGGATTGAAAAAGACGGGAGGTTGCTTAACATAAACTTCCTCCTCAATTTCACCATTTAGAAAAGCACTTTTAATGTCCATTTGGTACAAGGTGATATCATGGTGATTAGCATAAGCAAGTAAGATGTGAATGGACTCAAGTCTAGCAACGGGAGCATATGTCTCACCATAGTCCATACCTTCGACTTGAGTGTAGCTTTGGGCGACTAGGCGTGCTTTGTTGCGGACGACTTGACCATCTTCATCTTGCTTGTTGCGAAACACCCATTTGGTACCAATGATGTTGTGGTTGTTGTCGGGCTTCTCGACCAATGTCCATACTGATTTCTCTCAAAGTTGTGTAGCTCTTCATGCATAGCGTTTATCCAATCCGGATCTTCCAATGCTTCTTCAACCTTCATAGGTTCAATGCTAGAGATGAATGAGTAATGTTCACAAAAATTAACCAAATGAGTTTTAGAGCGCGTTATTCTCCCGGTTTGGATATCATTGTAGATTTGCTCGACGGGATGATCTTTGGCGATTCTTGCTCGGAATCATGGGAGCTTTGGCTTGGCTCGTGGTGGAACATCTTCTTCATCTTGTTCTTCTTCTTGGCCTTCTTCATTGTTGACGTTGTCATTCTCTTTTCGTGGTGGAGAAGTAGGTTGTTGATGTTCATCTTGGTGTGCTTCCTCGTTTTCTTTGTCTTCGTGTGTCCCACTTGTGGATGCTTCCGTATCAATTCTTGGTTCACCTTGTCGTGAGTTAGAAGCTTCCACTTGGATGGATGAGGTACTCTCCTTCACCTCCGTTGGACGAATCTTGCCAATAGACAAGTCTTGGATTGCTTTCGAAGGGTCTTTGTCTCCTACATCAATTGGCAATTGCTCTACTTGCGAGCCGTTAGATTCATCAAACTTCACATCTACCGTCTCTTCAACCTTTCGGGTGAAATTGTTGTAGGCACGGTAAGTGCGTGAGTCGGAGCCATAACCAAGTAGGAAACCTTCATGAGATTTAGGAGCAAATTTAGAACGACGATGCTTATCAAGAATGTAGCATTTTGAGCCAAATACTCGAAAGTATCCAACTTGGGGCTTGTTACCTGTGAGGAGCTCGTATGCCGTCTTGTCGAGTAGCCTGTGAAGATACAAGCGATTTGTTGCATGACAAGCTGTCTCAAGCGCTTCCGCCCAAAAGTGTTTTGGAGTCTTGTACTCATCAAGCATCGTTCTTGCCATCTCAATAAGAGTCCGGTTCTTCCTCTCAACGACTCCATTTTGTTGAGGTGTGTACGTAGTCGAGAACTCATGTGAAATCCCCTCTTCGTCAAGAAAGGTATCCACATTTGCGTTCTTGAACTCCGTTCCATTGTCGCTCCGAACCTTCTTGATCTTCACGTCAAATTTATTTTGGGCCTTCCTAGCAAAGTTTTTGAAGATCTTTTGGACATGCGATTTGTCATCAAGAAAGAACACCCACGTAAATCTTGAAAAATCATCAACTATGAATAGTCCAACCAAGTTACCACCGAGACTCTTGTAGGCATTTGGAACAAAGAGATCCATGTGAAGTAGCTCAAGTGGTCTTCTCGTGGTCATGATGTTCTTCGCGCGATGACTTCCTCCAACTTGTTTCCCTGCCTGACAAGCACTACAAAGTCTATCCTTGTGAAATATGACATCTATTACTCCAAGGATAGATCACCTTTAATAAGCTTATCAAGATTTCACATACCCACATGACCTAGCCTTCTATGCCACAACCAACCCTTAGAAGATTTAGCAATTAAGCAAGTTCTAGGTTGAGCCTTTTTAGTGAAATCAACAATGTAAAGATCACCTCTACGTATAGCGGTAAAGACCATTTTACGATTGTCTCTATGAAACACTTGGCAATCTACTTCAGTGAATAGGACATTGAAACCGAAATCAGCAAGTCTAGAAACTGAAAGTAAATTGTACCCAAGAGATTCAACGAGCATGACATTTTGTATGGAGCTATCATGTGAGATGGCCACCTTACCGAGGCCAACCACCTTACCCTTTGAATTATCACCAAAAGTGACATATTTTCGAGGGCAGTCGTTTTCAGCAAGCTCACGAACATATCTTTATCTCCGGTCATATGATCGGTACATCCACTATCAAGGACCCATTCCTTTCCTCTAGCCATGTAGCCGTGAAGATTTGCCATAAGACCAAAGTGTCTCATTGCATTATCAAGATCATAGTCACTATCATCATCATCCTCATCATAGTATCCATGTTCAACATCATCTTGTGATTGATCAATTCCCAGAGAGGGTAATTCATTAGATAAATGATCACTTCTATGGTTATCTTTATGGATTCTAATAGCTTCGGAAATGATATTGCTAATGATCCCAACATCTCCTATGGCAGGCTGTAAGCTCAAATAGACAATCACCAAAGCTAGGATCACTAGAATTCATCTTACTCAAGGCAATAGACTTACGGAGAATTTCGTCTAAATTTTTCAAGGAATAATCTGGAAACCGTTCCTCAAGAAATCTCCATATAGTATAGGCACAATCAAGAGTAGGCAAACTAGCAATCAAATTTTTGGGCAATCCTCTTATGATAAGATTGATAGTTCTAAGATTGCGAATCATGTCAAGATCCTCTTCGGGTGTGGGATGCAAAGGATCAATATGAGGTGCACAAGGGCTAGTAATGTACTTGTTCAAAAGATATTCATTGAAAATCTCAAGCATTTCATTTTTCCACTCATGAAAATATTCTCCATCAAGAATAGGCACTCTGCGTCTAAGACTCCCCAAAGTAGACACATCCATCTTCCTCCAAAGGTGTTTAAACCAAGGCAACCGAGACCAATGCTCTGATACCAATTGAAAGGATCGAGAAGAGGTGTCTAGAGGGTGGGGGTGAATAGACTCTAATCAACAAAAGTTGAAGTTTTTTAATCTCTTGAGTTGAAGTGGAGTATTAGCACAAGTTTAAACATTCACAATACATATCAAGCAAGCATGCAAGAATACAAAGAGTATATGAGCAGCGTAAAGTAAGGCATGCAAGTTGCAAGAATGTAAAGAGAAGGGTTTGGAGTGTGCAAACGCAATTTGGAGACACGGAGATTTTTTATCCGTGGTTCCGATAGATGGTGCTATCAAACATCCACGTTGATGGAGACTTCAACCCACGAAGGGTAACGGTTGCGCGAGTCCACGGAGGGTTCCACCCACGAAGGGTCCACGAAGAAGCAACCTTGTCTATCCCACCATGGTCGTCGCCCACGAAGGACTTGCCTTACTCGGGTAGATCTTCATGAAGTAGGCGATCTCCTTGCCCTTACAAACTCCTTGTGTCGGTGTACTAGAGTAGGGGTACCCTAGTATCCTGAACTTGTGCACGGGCAGTTGCAGCACCCCGCGGCAAGGCTTGCCGGGTGACCGCCAAGGTCCTCCGTGTTTCCTTTGGAGCCATTCAAGAACAAAGTATTCAAGCCAAGGAGACAAGGCCCGGCAAGAGGAGCTTGCCGAAGGCCAACCAAGGCATCTCGAGGAACTTGCCGCGACGCGCCACGCGTCCGGCGAAGCCCGGTGAACGACAAGCTTCCGGACGCGACAAGACAACGATCGCGGCAAAGGCGCTTGCATGCAAACTACCACTCTGTACCGGCGCTCTAGCACATCCACCAACGTGTCGCCAGGACCTTTCGGTAGCGCCGTGGCAAGAGGTCTGTCGGCCAGCGTGCACGGTGGCAAGCGGCGCCGACAAGATTGCCATCGTGGCAGCGGTGGCGTCCCGACGGTCCCTTTTGCACTATTTGGGCGACGAGAGCGTGCATTTAATGCCTTTGTCCCCTGCCATCGTGGTTAGGTATGATACATCTGTGCGGTAGTTGTACCAACCGCAATTCCTTTTCCATTTTACCCTTGTCTACGTTGCCACATGTCGAGACCCTTTAGCATATAAAAGGAGGCCCATGCGCAACGAGGGGGGGTTCGGAGGCGAAAAACACTCACGCTCGGTCTCGTTAGCAGCTAGTGTGTCTTGTAGCACTCAGCGCCCGAGCAAGAACTCAATACACTCGGACATGCAGCACTAGGAGTGTTATCTCAAGAGCTCCGGCTGGGTAAACTGCTTGTGTGCTTGCCTCGATCTGCTCTTCGTGCGATCTCGCCCCCGCAACCGAAGGGGCTCGGTCCGCCGTCCCATAGGTGTTCGTGGATCAGTTTCCCCGACATCTTTGGCGCGCCAGGTAGGGGGCGTCGAGGTTGTGTGAACCTGATCCGACGTTCACACGAGCTAGATCTTCATCTTCTTCATCGACATGCCACCGAAGAAGAAGGCTTCGGCGGCAGCTGTTCCGTCCATGTCGATCCCACCACCACCGGAGCAAACGGCTGGTGGGGTAGACGCCGGCGGAAGAACGGACATCGACGAGGGAGCCCACGGTGCTGCCAGGTCCAAGGACAAGGCTGCGCAGACCTCGGCGTCCGTACATGCACCGCGCCCATCTCAGGAGGCGCAGGACCGACAGCGTCATGGTATTCGCAGTGCCATACGTTCGTCGGACCAAGATCGAGCTGGTGGATCTCGGGGTGCTCAAGACCAGCATGCACGCCAACATGCTAGCATGAGCGAGACACGGTCGCCTAGACGGGATACTGCTCCTTCTAACATAGTTAGAAGTCCGAGCATATCCCGCTCCTCGCGCCGTTCGCCACTGCCGCCCACCACTCCAGCAGAAGCTTTGGCGCGAGATCAACTGCTCCTGGATTACCCTCCAACGGCAGACAAGATTGATGAATGGAGGTCCACCATTCAGAGTCTCATCGGCTTCGCCAACGGCGACACTCCACGGCAGCCGAGTTCGTCACTGCCAGGCACGAGCCGATGGCGACGAAACTGGTGGGGGTGCAACCACCATGCACTCTCCACCCCGAAGGCCAAGATCGCCGACTCGCCGGATCCACCTCGACAGCGGCTCCACCGCATCATCAGATCCACGAGCTCGTCGCGATCAGTGCCAAGTTCTTCACGAACGACAGCAAGAAGACGCTCGAACTCGCATCGAGCACCGAAGAGAAGCGCGGCGTCAATCGGACCAGCGCGCTGGGCCCTCTGTCGACATGCATGCACCAGGGGAACCAAGCGACTTGCCGTACGCGGTAGGTTGCCCTGCGTTCACTCGTGAGCTGCAGCAAGTCCAGTGGCCCAGCACGAAGAATTTCAAGCCAGACGTACGAGAGAAGTACAACGGCAGGTCGCATCCGTCGGAGTTCCTCAGCATCTACACCATCGCTGTGCAAGCTGCCGGGGGGCAGGACGACAAGATCCTGGCCAACTACTTCCCGCTGGTGCTCAAGCCCAATGTCAGATCCTGGCTCATGCACTTGCCGGACAACTCCATATCCTCCTGGGCAGACCTCTGCCATCAATTTGTCGGCGCCTTTACAGGCGGCCACAAGCCTCATGGCCAACAGAGCGACCTTCATCTGCTCGCCCAGAAGGAAGGAGAGCCCCTGCGCAAGTACATTCAGAGATTCAGCCGCGTCAAAGACAACATCTCAGATGTCCACCCCGCCATGTAATCAGCGCGTTCCATCGAGCGTCGCGAAACCGCAGGATGCGGAGGAGATGGCGATGTGCAAGATCGAGACGCGTCGATGAGCTATATGCCCCGGCCGACAAGTGTGCACGTTTGAGGAAGGAGGAAACATCCCGGAGAGAATACAGAAGCAGGAGGATCTGATAGTGAGGAGGCTGCCCCGGCAAAGAAAAACCGGTGGCGGAACAACATGAAGAAGAAAGGCAAAGATGTGCTAGTCGTTGAGCAGTCCAGCAACGGAGGTGGCGCCAAGAAAGCCAAGGCTGGTAGCTCCAGTGAGGAGATTGCCGCAGGCACCAACTACCAGGCTATGGCGGTCGCTGACAAGCAGGACGGCACCAACAAGCAGTACTGCAAGATCCACCGCACCAAGGGCCATGACCTCCAGAGCTGCAAGAAGGTCGAGTAGCTTGTCGAGCAGCAAAAGGCTGAATACGAGCGACGCGACAAGGAGAAGGCCCAGGAAGGTGCTGGAGGAGCCGGCGAGAAACGCCCCGGCCGAGGAGGACGCCGCGGCAAGGTCAAGTAGCGGCAAGGAGACAGACCTCCCCGCGGCCGCGACAAGGATGAAGATGACGACGACGATGAAGATATGGATGATGACGAGACCGATGAGCAGGAGTTCCAGAAGCCACGAGGGTCCTGTGCGTTGACGGCAAGCTTCTCAGATACTTCACACCGCCAGCTCAAGCAAGGTGCGGGAAGTCAATGCGGCGTAACCACCCGTCAATCACGCAAGCCTCGAAATGGTCCAAGACGCCTATCATCTTTGATATTGAGGACCACCCGATCGCATAATCTGCGGTCGGTGCTTGCCGATGTTGGTTTCACCAACTATCCGCAACCTCAAGGTCACTAAGATGCTAGTTGACGGCGGGGCGGCTTGAACCTGATCTCCTCCGCGGTACTCCGAAACTCCAGATCCACGATGGCGAGCTCTAAGAGACCGGCACATTCAAGGAATCAATCCGGGAAGGAGCAAGCGAAGGAAAGATCACGTTGCGGTGACATTTGGCGCGAGTTGAACTTCAGGACCGAGAGGGTCACTTTTGATGTTGCTGACTTTCCATTGCCTTACAATGGGATACTCGGCCGTCCAAAGACTCGCCAAATTCATGGCAGCCTCTCACTATGCATACAACATGTCAAGATGCCAGGCCCGATAAGTTTCATCTCTGCTCTGGCGACAAGAAGTATGCTCTTATCTGCGCCGACAAGATCTACCGGAAGCAGCAGCGCAACAGATCGCAAGTCACTTGCCGCTGAAGCTCCCGGGCGAAGAAGAAGACCAAGTCCGCAAGAGTTACGATGCCCACTCCGCAAGCGCACCTCTTGGTGTTGCGCTACCGTCAAGATGCACCATCGAGCTCCACCGCAAGTGTAAGAAGACAATGGCAGCTCCACCAGAGACCAAG
Source organism: Aegilops longissima (assembly GCA_021605205.1). Classification (NCBI taxonomy): domain Eukaryota; kingdom Viridiplantae; phylum Streptophyta; class Magnoliopsida; order Poales; family Poaceae; genus Aegilops; species Aegilops longissima. The sequence continues at coordinate 447,732,838 of CM038677.1, read as the reverse complement.
AAGGTGTCCGCCAAGGAGGATGGCACTGGTGGTACCTTTACCATCGATGCCACTCTCGACCCTAAATAGAAAGCGCCGTTGCTTTCCTCATGGTAACGCCGACGTATTTGCGTGGCAACCGTCGACATCCCCGTGTTCCTGTGAAAGTAATCGAGCACCATCTTGCCGCTTGTCCTCATCGCGCGCCCATCAAGCGAGAAAGTCGAAGCGTGCGGTGGGCGCCAAGAATTCATCGCAGAAGAAACGAAATTGGAAGCAGCAAGCCTTGTCGAGGAGTGCTCCATCCTATGTGGTTGGCCAACCTCAGTAGTCGTGCGCAAGGCAAGCGGAAATGGAGGCTTTGTATCGACTTTACCGATGTCAATAAAGCTTGTCCCAAAGACCCATTTCCTTGCCGCGCATCGACCAGATTGTTGACTCCACGGCCGGATGTGACTTGCTTTCATTTCTTGATGCATACTCGAGGATACCATCAGATCTTCATGGCGAAGAGGATGAGGAGAAGACCGCATTCATCACCCCATGCGGCACATACTGCTTTCGCACGGATGCCTTTCGGTTTAAAGAATGCTGGTTCAACATTTGCAAGGGTAGTCCATGACGCTTTTGAGCCGCAAATACACGTAAATGTGGAAGCCTACATGGATGACATAGTGGTCAAGAGCAAGGACAAGGCGACTCGATTCAAGATTTAGACGAAACCTTTGCAAATCTGCGCAAGATCAACCTCAAGCTCAACCCCGAGAAGTGTGTGTTTGGAGTCCCCTCCGCAAGCTTCTCGGATTCTTCGTGTCTCAGCGGGAATTGAAGCCAATCCCGACAAAATCAAGGCCATTGAGCAGATTGAAGCACCAAAGCGCGTCAAGGATGTACGAAGACTTGCGGTTATGTAGCTGCTCTCAAAGAGGTTTATCTCTAGGTCTGCTGAGCGTGCCTGCCATTTTCAAAATATTGAAAAGGGCAGGTCCAATGAAATGGACTCGAAGCGGAGGCTGCACTGCAGACTTAAAGAGATACCTGTCCTCCACTCCAACACTTGTCGCACCTAAGCCACAAGAGAAGTTGTTGCTATATATAGCGGCAACCAATCAAGTGGTTAGTGCTGCATTAGTAGCGGAGAGGGAGGCGGATGATGAGCCAGAACCATGGCGGATGCATCCAGCGACAAGCGGGGACTTCACCGCAAGCTCGTCCCGACAAAGATGGATCTCACGCAGCGCATGAGAAGATGCGAAAAGAATGGTGCAGCGCCCGTTTACTTTGTCGGTTCCCTTCTGCAGGGGCTAGGTCAAGGTACTCGGTGTGCAGAAATTGCTTTTCGCCTTCTCATGGCCTCGAAAGCTGCGCCATTACTTCCAAGCACATGAGATCACAGCCGTCACTGCTTTTCCGCTGAAGAGGATACTGCAAAATCCAGAAGCAACAGGCAGGATTGTCGAGTGGGCACTGGAACTGTCAAGCTTTGGCCTCAAGTTTGAGAGCACTTCGACTATCCAAAGCAGAGCATTGGCGGAGTTCATAGCAAAATGGACGCCAACACAAGATGAAGAAATTCCAGAAACGAGCATCCCCGTCAAGGAAGCAAGAAAAGAGTGGCTGATGTACTTTGATGGTGCCTTCTCGCTGCAAGGCGCTGGTGCGGGCGTGCTACTTGTTGCACCCACCGGAGAGCACATCAAGTACGTAGCCCAGATGCACTTTCCCAAGGAGCAAGCAACGAACAATACCGCAGAGTATGAAGGTTTGCTTGCCGGTCTCAGGATCGCAGCAGACCTTGGGATCAAGAAGCTCATTGTCAGGGGTGACTCACAGCTTGTCGTCCGCCAAGTGAACAAGAATTATCAGAGTCCGTTGATGGAAGCTTACGTTGATGAAGTGAGAAAGCTAGAAGAGCACTTTGACGGCCTCAGATGGAACATGTTCCAAGAGCTCGAACGACATTGCCGATGGCTCGTCAAGTCGCCGACTTAAGTTACCTGTGGAACCAGGGATCTTTGAGCTCAAACTGACTCAACCGTCATAACGCCATCAACTGGACAGAGCAAGAAAAGGAAGTTGATTTCGGTGACTATTTTCCCACAGAGCTCCCGAAGCCGCCGCCAAGAAGGTCCTCAAGATCAACACCAAGGGGCTGAGGAGCGATGCTGCTCCGGCAAGCCCTAGGGTTTGTTCCGTTGAAGCGAGCGCCCCGACAAGTTTTGCTCCGGCAAGCTTGCCGGGAACGTCAAGCTCGGCTGAGCCGCAGGTTCTCGCCGTAGAAGCGGATGTTCCCGCAGCAGCGGATGTGCCTTTAGTCCTTGTTGTCGAGCCGCAAGCTCCAGCATGGGCACAGCAGATTGTCCGTTTCCTTCAGACAGGAGAACTTCCCGAAGAGCAAGAAGAAGCGGAAAGAGTAGCCCGACAGTCAAGTATGTACCAGTTTGTCGACAACACACTGTACAGAAGAAGACTCAACGACGTGAAATTGAAGTGTATTCACCGGGAAGACGGACAAAAGCTGTTGGCAGAGATACATGGAGGCATATGTGGTCACCACATTGGCGCAAGAGCACTTGCCGGCAAAGCGTTCCGGCAAGGTTTCTTTTGGCCGACAGCCCTCCAGGATGCAACTGCACAAGTAACCAAGTGTGAAGCGTGCCAGTTCCATTCCAAGCAGATACACCAGCCAGCTCAAGCTCTCCAGACGATCCCTTTATCCTGGCCATTTTCGGTCTGGGGGCTCGACATCCTCGGCCCCTTTCCCCGAGCTGTCGGGGGCTTTGAGTACTTGTACGTTGCGATCGACAAGTTCACAAAGTGGCCAGAAGTGGAAGCAGTGAGGAAGGTGACAGCACAGTCAGCAGTCAAGTTCTTCAGGTCGATTGTTTGCCGCTTCGGGATCCCTAACAGGATCATCACCGACAACGGCACGCAATTCACGAGCCGCGCCTTCATGCAATACGTCCAAGATCTTGGCGCCAAGGTCTGCTTCGCTTGTGTTGCTCATCCGAGAAGTAACGGTCAAGCGGAGAGGGCGAATGCTGAAGTGCTGCGCGGGCTCAAGACCAGGACTTTCGACAGGCTGCGCAAGTGCGGAAAGAACTGGATTGAGGAGCTGCCGGTGGTTCTTTGGTCGATCAGGACGACGCCAAATCGAGCCACTGGCCAAACACCTTTCGCTCTAGTCTATGGAGCAGAGGTAGTTCTCCCCACGGAACTCGTATACGGGTCACCTCGAGTGCTCGCTTACGATGAGCTTGAGCAAGAGCAGTTGCGACAAGATGACGCGCTGCTCCTTGAGGAGGACCGTCTTCAGGCCGCTGTACGAGCTGCTCGATACCAGCAAGCTTTGCGCCGCTATCATAGCCGCAAAGTTAATGCCAGAAGTCTCGAGGAAGGCGACCTTGTTCTTCGGCGCGTTCAGTCCGCCAAGAATTCCAACATGTTGACGCCGAAGTGGGAAGGCCCTTACCGGGTGAAACGAGTCACTAGGCCTGGCGTTGTCCGCCTTGAGACCGAAGATGGCATTCCGGTGAGCAACTCCTGGAACATTGAGCATCTTCGTAAGTTTTACCCGTAGGGCGCGGTTGCCGGAACCTGTTCCGGCAACCACCTTTTGTACAAGTCTTGTCGATGTTGCATGTAATCCTTTGTACGAAGTCGGGCGCAGACCCCGTGCATAAGTAAAGCTCATGTGCTCCGCACATCTTGTCAATTTCATGCTTTCTACTTTTTTCTTCATACGTTATCTGACACTTTGTGCAGCGCCTACCCCCGGTAAGCAATAACGAGCCGTAAGGCTCCATATCTTTATTTTCTCTTCTTTCTCTTTCTCAAAGAAAGGAAGGTTCCCTCGCCCACAAGTTTGCCGGGGGGAAAGGAGAAGATAATGGTGTGGACCAAGCGTCGCTCGAGGAAGTTTCGCCTTACCGGGAAGCAAACGACAGGAAAGCTAAGTTGCTAAAGTTTGAGCAATCAGTTTTAAATTTTTTAAAATTTTTAAGTTATCTTCCTCGAACGACCGTGCTTTGTATGGAAAACCCGTGCGTGGAGGAACCAACTCGTAGGTAGTTGTGCCCTTACTTTGTTTCGAGTCCGCTCAACAACTTAAGTGAGCTGCGACTAGTTGCGACAAGGTTTCTTGTCGGTAGCGGCACCGCCAAGAAAGTTCTTGGCGTCTGCACTCAGCGCTCATGGCTAAGGTGCTGCGCCGCAAGTTCCCTAAAACGAGGGCAAAAACATACAAAGGAAGGAATCAAGTAAAGGAAATAACATAGCAATCGCTACCCGAAATAGAGTCATATTACAAGATAGCTTGTCGCAGCTCTAACATATTGTTCTCATAACATGACAGCAGCAACAAAGAAAAAGAGAAAACGGGCGGCCTAATCTACGCGATCGCCCTCAACCCTCTTGATCTCGCTCACCTTGTCCACAATGGGTGCGACAAGGGTCTTGAGCTCTTCCAGATCAGCATCCGGCGGCAAGGTCCTGAGGACGTTGGTGAGGTTGAGGCCTGGGTTGCGGAAGGCCACCTTCACCAAAGACCTTTTGAAGAGCTCCAGCGAGATCTTGCGCGACTCGCCGGCCAGCTGCTTTGGGATCTTCTCCCGGAGTCGCTGGAGGGCCGTCGCCACGCCTTTGAAGAACAAGCTGAGCTTGGCGCTGGGTTGGAGGTGCTCATCGGAGGAATACCCGAGATCCTCCATCCCCACCTGCGCCAGCCTCCCCCGTCGATGGCTGCGGCAACATCCACGAGACCCTCGGTCTAGTGCTCCACATTCTCCCTAAAAGTGTTCTGGGCGGCAGCAGCTCTCGCCAGCAGCGCCTCGTCGGCCTTGATCTTCTTCTTCAAGGCCACCTCCTGCTCCCTGGCGCCGTCCAGCGTCTTGGTCAAAGTAGTCAGCTTCAACTCAAGATCTGCGTTGGAGTCCTTGGCGGCGCTAAGCTCCTTGCTCCTCTCGGCGAGACGACCCTGCAGCTCACCAAGGGCGTAGGCGTCCTTCTCGCGCTCACGCTTGAGCGCAGCAAGCTCCTCGCCGCCCACCTTGAGATCGGCCTCCAGCTGCGCCACCTTCGTCTCCAGCTCCTTCTTGGCGGCCTTGGCAGCTGCGGCAGCATCCTCTGCTTCCTTGAGAGCCCCGCCGAATGTTTGCTCGCATGCGGCAAGCTCCTCCTCGTGGCTGTCAAGGTTAACCTTCCGCTGCGCCAACTCGCCTTCCTGCGCAGACAGCTTCTCGGCAGCAAGCCACTGTTGCTCTTCAACTTCAGCCTTCTCGAGGAGGAAGGCTTTACGCTCCTCGGCGAAGTTGCTCCCGCTCCTCCGCCAGGGACCGGAGAGCTTCTGGTTGAGGCCCCGAGCTCCTCTCGCGCTTCTCGATGTCCACTCCGCCTTGCGACAAGCGCTTCTCGGGATACCAGCTTGGCTGTCGGGCGCGGTAGAGCGACAACAGCTTCGCATCACTGCTCCTCCCGAGGCTCGCTGCTGCTGCTGCTGCTCGGCGCGTCGACCAGCGTCGGCCAGCGGAGGCGAGCAACTCTTCATCAAAGATTTCTCCTTCGATCGGCGCCCTGGAGCTCGACGCCCAGGGGAGCTTGATGAAGACGCCATCGCCGGCTTTCAAATAGGCTGGGGCTCTTCGGAGCCTGACGCTGCAGCAGCGGCGGAGGGATAAGCGGTCGGCGTAGCGCCTGACGCTCCTGCGGCCTCGGGGCCGTCAGTGCGATCGCCGGACCTCGCCCGGCTTCTGCGGCGGCAGCTTTAGCGGCCTCTCGCGGCGGGATCATCAGCGCCGGCTTCTTCTTCGGTGACAATGGCGTCGTCGGTATTGCCGCGCGCGTTCTCCTCGCCGGCGACCTCGGTTTCCATCCGCTCCGTGGCAGATGGACCTGACGACCGGAAAAGGAAGAAAAGTCAAGCAAATATTCAAAAAGAAAATCAGAAGAAGAAGAACCCAAGGGAAGTTTTCAAGCAAGAGGATTACCTGTACTAGGATCTCAGTCGTGGTCTCCGCCACCGGGGTCGCTGGTGCTGTCCCTGCCGGAGAACTGTCCCTTGCGGAGACTTCTCCTTACGGAAAATTCTCCCTTGTCAAGAACGCCCCTTGCCGGGAATCCTTCCTTGGCGGTGTAGTCAAGCAGATGGCATGTCGGGAGCGGCTTCCGGCACTCTGGTGAGACTGCTCGCTCCCACGCAAAACCAATAGTCGATGTCAAGAAGAAAGAGCACCCACGCGCCTAACAGCAGGAAGTAAACCATATACTTATTTGGGGGCTGCGCTGGAGGCTGCTTTGGGGAATAGTTGCGGGTCCGGCAGGTGATCTCGGACACACCCCTGCCGTCGCGGTGGGTTCGTCCTTGATGACAATCACCGGGACCTTGGTTCTCTTCACCGCTCTCTGGGCCAGAGTCCTGAAAAGGAATGGGTTCGGAGTAAAGCAAATCAGATACAAGACAAAACAACAAGAATTGAAGAACTACAAGTACAGCAAAGAATCTTACTCTTCCTCTTCCTCGTCGGAGCTGAGCGCGGAGAGGTCAAGTCCGCCCACCTTCGGGCGCGACAAAGGCGGAGGAGTAGGTTCCCTTAGCCGCTTGGCGGGAGCAAGCGATGGTCCGGGAGGGCCGCTCCGATTGCCGCAGCGGGCGTGAGGTGCTCCCGCTGAAACAAAGCTTGCCACGGTGGAGCTGCGCGCGGCGCGGGCGGGCTGTTGACCCGTCTGCCGCCTGCTACGCCCCTGGCTTTGCGGAGACGCCTTCTTGGTGGAGCTGGGGGCTCCGCTTGCGGCGAGCTGTCTGAAGGAGAGAAAGAGGAGGAGTCGATCTTCAACGAGTCGCTCGCGCCCTCGACGGGCTCGCTCGACTCAGCTTCAGGCCCGACAAGCTCTCCCTTGCTGGCAAGCTCCTCTCGCTCGGCAAGGCTTGCCGCCTCTGCTGCCTCTGCCTCCTCCAAGGTGAATCCAAACTCGCCCGTGGCAGAGGCTGCCGCCGCCTCTTCCAGCCGAGTGGCGATGCGCTGCATCTCCGCATTGGTGGTGTCGCGAGTAAGGCTCTTCTGTTCATCGGAGCGGACCGGCATTTCTACCAAGCCGTCAAAGAACTCCTGCACGACGTCGTCTACAGGCTCTTGCCAAGTTGGGACAATTCCATGCGAATCGCGGCAATGCATCATTGCACGGATGCGGTCGAGCGAGGAGTTGTTGCACAGCGGAACGACACCCCTCGGCAACCTGAACACTTCAGGATGTTGACGATCGTGCTTGAACAGTTCCAGGATAGTGAAGTTGAAGTTGAGGCTTGGGCGCAGCCTCATGATATCCGCCGCATTCTGGAACTCCCAGGAGGGTCTCCTCCTCTCCTGCAGGGGGGCGATGCGGCGGCGAAGAAAATCTGCGCCAACGGCGCCACGGTGAGCCCGCAAGCCCGAGGCGAGGATCCGGTGACGGCAATCTTCAGCCTATTGTCTTCCGGCCACGTTGTTCCAATCGTTGCCGCTGCCATCGGGCTTGGCGCTACGGTAAATGGCTGCGGGTTCTCCTCGACAATCCAGCACCACCGCTGCTCTCCATTCATCCCACTTGTCAGTGGAGCTCTCCTCCGGATAAGCTTCCTTCTTGCCAGTTCTCGAGATCCAGCGATTCCGCCGGATAAAGGCTCCTCTCTCAACTCGGGGCATAAAGAAGTGGCGAAAAAGAGCTACATTTGGATAGACTCCGACAAGGTTTTCGCAGAGATGTGCGAAACTGCCATGGTCAGAACGGCATTGGGGGTGAAGTCAAGGAGGCAGAACCCATAGGTGTTCATAATGTCATAGAAAAACTCAGAGAAAGGCGGGCAGAGCCCGCAGTAGAAGAACAACGCAAAGAAGGGATATCCATTCGAGCCAGCCCAAGCGGCAGCTGAGAGTACCTTCGTCTTGCTGGATGCGCCGCGTCTCCGTCGACGAAGAGGTAGTAATACTCCTCAGCTCCTTCAAGGGCGAGCTGAGGGGGGAAGGTTGCCGCTCCTTTCGCAGCGCCATGAGCCGCTGCGCCAGTGACTTCACAACCTTCCTGGCTTTCGGAGCCATGGCGGAGGTGGTGAGAGAGATCGACGGCATTGGTGGTGCCGGTGGCGATGGGGGGCGGAGCGCTGCTCTCTTTCAGCTTTGGAAAGAAGGGGGGAGCGGCGGAGGTTTTTGAGATTGGAACGGCAATCGGCAAGATGGGCGAACTGCCCCTGTTTCCCCTGCTTATAAAGAGTGAGGGGGCAGACGTTCTGTCTTTCCGAATAAAGAAACCACCCACGATCTCTCCCACGACGCCGCATTCGACGCGTGCCGTTCGAGGAGGCCGCGGTGGATACAGAGTGAGATGCAGCGTAACCCAGGCCGCGCGTGCCCGTGCCCTGTTTTGGGCCTGGCCCAACAGCGCTAAGGCACCGTAGGTGGCCCAGTCTGGGCTCTGTCGGTGTACTAGAGTAGGGGTACCCTAGTATCCCGAACTTGTGCACGGGCAGTTGCAGCACCCCGCGGCAAGGCTTGCCGGGTGACCGCCAAGGTCCTCCGTGTTTCCTTTGGATCCATTCAAGAACAAAGTATTCAAGCCAAGGAGACAAGGCCCCGGCAATAGGAGCTTGCCAGGAAGGCCAACCAAGGCATCTCGAGGAACTTGCCGTGACGCGCCACGCGTCCCGACGAGGCCCGGTGAACGACAAGCTTCCGGACGCGACAAGACAATGACCGCGGCAAGGCGCTTGCCGCGGCAAACTACCACTCTATACCCGCGCTCCAGCACATCCACCAACGTGTCGCCTCGACCTTTCCAGCGCCGCTGCGTGGCAAGAGGCTGTGCGGCCAGCGGTGCGTGGTGGCAAGCGACGCTGACAAGATTGCCATCATGGCAACCGTGGCGTCCCGACGGTCCCTTTTGCACTATTTGGGCGACGACGCGTGCATTTAATGCCTTTGTCCCTGCCGCCGTGGTTAGGTATGATACACTGTGCAGGTAGTTGTACCAACCGCAATTCCTTTTCCATTTTTACCCTTGTCTACGTTGCCACCTGTCGGAGACCCCTTTAGCATATAAAAGGAGGCCCATGCGCAACGTAGAGGGGGGTTCGAAGGCAGAAAAACACTCACGCTCGGTCTCGTTAGCAGCTAGTGTGTACTGTAGCACTCAGCGCCCCGAGCAAGAACTCAATACACTCTGGACATGCAGCAGTAGGAGTGTTATCTCTCCGGAGAGCTTCGAAGCTGGGTAAACTGCTCGTGTGCTTCGTCTCGATCTGCTCTTCGTGCGATCTCCGCCCCCCTCCGAACCGAAAGGGGCTCGGTCCGCCGGTCCCATAGGTGTTCGTGGATCAGTTTCCCCGACACCTTGGTTCAAATCCACAATCTTGACGGAGGCTCCCAAGTGACACCTAGCCAATCTAGGAGACACCACTATCCAAGAAGTAACAAATGGTGTGTTGATGATGAACTCCTTGCTCTTGTGCTTCAAATGATAGTCTCCCCAAAACTCAACTCTCTCACACAGGATTTGGATTTGGTAGAAAGAAGATTTGAGTGGAAAGCAACTTGGGGAAGGCTAGAGATCAAGATTCATGTGGTTGGAATGGAATATCTTGACCTCAACACAAGTGTAGGTGGTTCTCTCACAGAAAATATGTGTTCAAAGTAGGCATGTTCTGATGGCTCTCTCCACGAATGAAGAGTGGGTGGAGGTGTATATATAGCCTCCACACAAAATCTAACCGTTACACACAAATCACCAAACTCGGTGGGACCAAATCATGAAACTCGGTCGGACCGATTTAGTTCAAAATGTGAACGTTAGGATTCTCAGTGGGACCGACTGGATCAACTTGGTGGGACCGAAGTGCTAGGGTTAGGGTAAATCCAAAACTCGTTTGACCAATTACTTAAACTTGGTGGGACCGATTTGGGTAATAAGTGAAACAGAATGTTGGCCAAGCAAACTCGGTGGGGCCGGTTGCAAATCTCGGTGGGACCGAAATTATTGCAACAGACAACAGAGAGTTTGCAAGCTCATCTCAGTGAGACCAAACTGATTAGGGTTTCTGGCAGTGGCTATGTCAACTGAACTCGGTGGCTCCGGATATGAACTTTTGGTGGGGCCGAGATTGACTTTTTAGATTAGGACATATGTGGAAGTGAGAAAGTGGTTGAGGGCTTTGGAGCATATCACTAAGCACTTTGAGCAAGCAAGCCATTAAGCAACACCTCATCCCTTCTTAATAGTATTGGCTTTTCCTATGGACTCAATGTGATCTTGGATCACTAAATAGAAAATGTAGAGTCCTGAGCTTTGAGCTTGAGCCAATCCTTTGTCCTTAGCATATTGAAGGGGTTCCACATCCTCTTGTCCATGCCACTCCATTGTTGAACTTATCTGAAACATACTAGGTAGAAGCATTAGTCCAACAAGAGATATGTTGACATTAATTACCAAAATCACCCAGGGAGCACTTGTGCTTTCACATGCAAGCGGTGGTTATCCTAGATAGGACACTCACGTGTGACGCTTCCATCTATGGCCCCACGAGGCCATCGTTGATGCATGCATGCATCACTTTGACCTACATCAGGAGAGGTTAATTAATTTCACCATCGATGAAGATTCTTTTGGGTTGTACATATATTACGACAGGAGCATATAGTATGCGGTGAAGAGGGGGGAAGGGGACCATCATATGTAGTACGCTTTATGAACCTCGCTCTGTGTGGGTGCATGGTTTATGGTTTTGAGGCATGTGGCGCATCAAAATTGTGCATTTTTGGTATTCAACATATAAATGTTTGGCCCACATGCAAAGGGTGGTGGTTGTCCTCTCGCACCCACTTAAGCGGTTATCAGCAATATCGATGCTTTCCATCTGTGGGCCCGCTTGGTCCATCACTACTTTTTGCCTGACAACAAGAGAGGTCAATTTGACTTAATAGGGGATTATTATTTTTGCTCTGGGATGACATGCATGATACAGTTTGAGCACACACACATGCATGTGTACGCATGAATCCCTCCCATTGAGTCGATGTGGCTAGTACAACAACACATCATGAACCGATCTCGCTCTGTGTGGGGAGCTAGTGTATGATTTTTGGCGCACATGCCACATCAATGTTGTGAAATGGTATTCAAACATGCACGCAGGCATCACCTCCATACATATGCATGTAGTGGTTGCCTTCGAATGGTACACTCCCTAGCGTGGTTATCGGCGACAAGCCTATATATTCGTGGGCCCGCGTGGACATCCATGATCAACTTGACCAACAACAAGATAGGTTACCATGGCAGATTCTTCATTTGGTTCGTGTTATCCTAGTATAGGTCATTGTGAGATTCAGACCTTAAGTTTGAGCGCATAACTATGCACGCATGCATGAATCCCCGTCGTTGGCTTGAAGTGTGGTGTAACGTACATATGCATCGTCAACCTAACCCTCACTCAGTGTGGGGATTTCTAGTTCGAAATCACGATGCCACATCAAAGTTGTTCCATTGTTAGTCAAAAACACACCTCGCCAGACATATGTTTGGGCCACATGCATGCAGTGGTTGTCTTCGGGGACTAGCTACTTGTGTGATTATTGGCGAGCTAGCCCATCTTCGGGGTCGCATGGACGGCCATCACTTTGACCAACAACAAGAGATAGGTTGTACGACCAAGGTGGATTATTCTTGGTCCATTTTACGATCCATCTTGGTGACATATGCCTCTCTGGCCCGCCGACTGAAAGTGTGTGTGTGTGTGGGGGGGGGGGAGTTGCTACTTCACACTTTGCTAGGTGAACCTCGGTTAGGGGGCATGCATTCATAGCTTAGGATTCCCTTCGTGGCGACACGAGGGGGGATGCTAGCTACTTCACACTTTGCTAGGTGAACCTCAGTTGGGGGGCATCATTCATAGCTTAGGATTCCCTTCGTGCTGACACGAGGGGGGCTTCTAGCTACTTCTCACTTTGCTAGGTGAACCTAGGTTGGGGGCATGCATTCATAGCTTAGGATTCCCTTCGTGCCGACATGAGGGAGGGGGCTGCTAGCTACTTCGCACTTTGCTAGGTGAACCTCGGTTGGGGGGGGCATGCATTCATAGCTTAGGATTCCCTTCGTGCCGACACGAGGGAGGGGGAGCTACTAGCTACTTTGCACTTTGCTAGGGTGAACCTCGGTTGGGGGGCATGCATTCATAGCTTAGGATTCCCTTCGTGCGGACACGAGGGAGGGGGGCTGCTAGCTACTTCACACTTTGCTAGGTGAACCTCGGTTGGGGGGGGGGCATGCATTCATACCTTAGGATTCACTTCGTGCCGACACGAGGGAGGAGGGGGTGCTAGCTACTTCAAGCACTTTGCTCTAGGTGAACCTCGGTTGGGGGGGGGGCATGCATTCATAGCTTAGGATTTCCTTCGTGCCGACACGAGGGAGGAGGGGGGCTGCTAACTACTTCACACTTTGCTAGGTGAACCTTGGTTGGGGGGGGCATGCATTCATAGCTTAGGATTCCCTTCGTGCCGAGAAGAGGGGGGCAAGCAATGCCATGCGCTTTGCGAGAGAGGTGCCCATCGAAGTTGCATTTCGTATCTGAAAATCAAACCACCCTTTTGATACATAAATTTTGTCCACATTCAAGTGTGTTCGTGTTCGGACCCTCTCCAGCGTCATTTTTTGCCAAATTTATGAACATTAGACAAGTCGGATGACGCAACAGACACGGTTCAGTCAAAGTAACCGTGTACCACGCGGGTGCCCGGTCACACACACATCCGCACAGTACATTGGGCTCCACGAGGCTCCCCCTCTCAAAAATAACTGCCCGCCTCGAGGGTTTTTCTGTTTCATAAAACACGGTTGTTATCTCCGGACCGTCTGTGATGTTTCTTGTTCCCAATCCTGCCTGCGTCCCTAGAAAATATCTACCCGCCTCGAGGGTTTTTCTTTTTCATTACACATGGTTGTTATCTCCGGACCATGTGCGATGTTTCTTGTTCCCAATCGCGCGTGCATCCCTAGAAAATATCTGCCCGCCGCGAGGGTTTTTCTGTTTCATAACACACGGTTGTTATCTCCGGACCGTGTGTGATGCACTATCATCAAAATTTTCAATAGCCTGGGCATTTCACTCCCGCGTTTGACTCCCGCGTATTACAATTTTCAGTACCCGCGTCATTTCCTCAAACACCCCCGTCCCCCCTCCACACACACACACACACACACACACCAAAACCTCCTCGGGCATGCGCGCACACACACACACACACACACCCTCCCTCACTCGAAACCCTAGCAAGGTCCCCCCCCCCCCCGCTGCAGCCGTCGTCGTCGTCGCCACCGCAAGGCCTCCATTGTCAACATCTTCTGGTTTGCCCATGCAGCTTAGCCACCGATCTCCATACCCCGGCCGCCCTGAGTTTCTTAGGTGACGCCTGTCAAATGCCCCCTTTCCCACAGATCCCCATCCCCATCCCCCACTCCAAAGCATCGCAGCCTAAGCCCTGCTACGCTTCCCGTGGAGCTCGAGGAGTGACTGGCCCGAAAGAGGTGTATAGCGGTCTCTTCGCCCGACGTCGCCGAGGAAGCTGACGACCATTTCTAGCGGCAGGCACTCAAGCAGCAGGCTAGAGTATGCAGGCCTGTCTCGGTCGTGGGCTACGACATCGAGGTCATCGACAGCGACAACCTGAGGCGGGCTATGTCACAGGTTAGGTGGCCCACCCCCAACCCCTCCGGTTCAACCGTCATCGATCTTGTCCATGGTCCCGCCGCTGATCTCCTCTGGCTCGCTGTCAACAATTTGCCATTCTACATCACCATCAAGCTCCTTTTGTCATTTCAGAAGGACACGTTCTGCGACGCTGGCTTGGGAACCACACCTTCCAAGTCAGACCTCATCGACGACGATCACGCGGAGGACATCCTCTCCGGCTCTTCCAAGGGGAAAGAGCCCTCTGCTCTTCCAAGGGGAAAGCGCCCGTCTGCGACATCAAGGAGGGCACCCTACAGCCGTGCTCTTCCAAGGGGAAGGAGCCCATCTGCGACAACATGGAGCGCATCCAGGGTCCGTGCTCTTCCCACGGGAACAAGCCAATCAGTGTCAAGTGAGGAAACCCATGATTTGTTTTGTCGTGCCTCTTCAAAGGGGGAAACCCATGATTTGTTTTGTCGAGTCCCTTTTGTAGTGTAGTGAGAATATGTCCGGTTTTAATTGCTATATCTGGTTGTTTGCAGTATGCCTTGTTTATTTTAGTTGTTCACAATGTGATGCTCTATATGTGCAATTATTTACCGTGTAGTACATTTCATCAATCCAGTTTTAAACATACCGATAGGAATGCATATATTTGCTTGCTGTTAAGTCTGTTATAGCTAGCATATGCCTCTTTTAAAGTTTTTTGATTGTTCGGTTGTTTGTAGATAGCATATGTCCAGTTTCAAATGCTATCTTTGGTTTTTCGTAGTATGCCTTGTTTATTCCAGTTATTCACAATGTGATGTTCTCTATGTGCAAGTATGAACTGTGCAGTTCAATTTCATCAGTACCAGTTTCAACAATACCACCATGAATGGCTGCATTTGGTTGCTGCATCTTGTAGTTAACACGCCTTTCCATTTTTATTTTACAATAACGAGTGTACTTAGACCGGCACAATACCAGTTTGAATGACTGTGTTTGCTTGTTATTAAATGTTAGGCCTATTGTAGTTAGCACACCTTTCCACTTGTTTTGCTTTACTGGAGTGCTTAAACTTGCACATTGAAGCTAAATTTTGGAGATTATTTTGTCTGCCATTGATAATTTTGGTTGATGTTTAGCCTGTTGTGCTTAACATGCTTCTCAATGTACCTACACAGGATAATTTTGGGAACGACTTCTGTTTTCCATCGAGGTTAGTTTCATCCGATGGCTTATATCTGCTCACTATTCAGGATATCGTAACTGGTACCATATAGGTCGGCGGCTGATAAGGGACTAATCGGTGAATCGGACTTTTAACTGAATATATCTGGAACACATTTGTCGTTAGGTTAACTAGGGCCATACGTAATATATCTGAGGCTACATAGCAACATACACTGTACTTAATGTCTAAATATGCAATCCTAGGCTACATAACAACAAGGAAGAGTGTTACATTAATGTTCTAATGATGTCTAGATATACTTAGAAGAGCAGCAACAATAACAACACAACCCCGTTTGGATACTCAACTTAGCTAGAGGTTAGAGTTAGTTTCTAGCTCATGACTAACCCTGAACTAACTCCATCCAAAGAGTTGTTTGGATTGCAGGGTTAGATTGACAATAAATGCACTAGGAGAACTAGCTCCAATTAGCACCTCTTGGGTTGGATAGTTTTTTTGGGTGGGTTATAGATGCAACTAGCTCAAACTAGCCCTCATGTTTAGATATACTTTAGGGCTATGTGAGCCCAAACTAGCTCAAACTAACTGCAACCCATGGATACAACAGCAGTTAATCAACCGATAATTTATAAGAATGCATTAAACTCCTTCCGGCCCATAATATAAGATGTTAATTCATCTAATATGTAAGTATATTGGATGTTATAAGATACTCCCTCCGTTCCTAAATATTTGTCTTTTTCGAGATTTCAAATGGACTACCACATAAGGATGCATATAGACATATTATAAAAGCGTGTTGTACTACATCATTGTGCAATTGTTGTTTAGCTTTTAATATTAACTTGGTGCTTTTAGGTACATATGTCGTTGGTAAAGATCTGTGCTTCGACCCTTTCTGCGTATGGGGCAATGAGATATCGATGAACCAGCATCAAGTGAGGAAGCCGATAAAGATTGTTAGTAAAATGGGTCCAAAGATGGCAATTAAACTATTTGTTTACACTTTATCCAAGACAACAGCGAACTCCAGGATGGTAAGTAAGAACTCTGCAGCCTTCTTTTTACTACCCATAATCAGTTGTATTAGATGACAATGTCTAAATCTTTTTCCTTTGCAATGGTTGCCAAAGCAGTTTACTCAAGATTAGCTCTCAAACCACATGATTGGTGGGCATGCAAAGGTTAAACTATTTCTACCAGAACACAATGATTATCTAGATGTTTTCATGAAGACCGTGAAGGATGGGCGGTCGGCCATCACAAGGGGTTGGACTAGAGTCGTGCGTGCCTTCTGCATGGACGAGGGCAAAATATGGGCATTCCGCTTCACCTTGTTCAACAACCAGAATATATTTCGCCTCTTTCTTTAACATCTTTAATAGTACAAGTATATATTTGTGGTTCATCATTCTTTATTTGGTTCTTATGTAATTTTTGAACATATGTACCTATGAATTGAATAATGCATTGGTTGTTTGAACCTGATGGATATGAATAAAGTTGTAGCATACATTCAAATTCAAATTCAAATCCGATACAATTTGAAATAGCAAGAATTAAATTACGGTGAAATTACGCTCTCTAGGTTGTTACAGCACACATGGTTGGTAAAACACAAACTTTTGTGATATACACCATAATCCGAGATGGTTCACAGAGAGGAAACATGTGCAAGCATGCACACAGTTGCCATTTGCAAAGCGTGTGTGATGTCAGACAATATCACAAAAGGTGCAGGCAAACTAAATGTTTGTGTTAGTTGCCTAATCGTACATGATTCGCAACCATGAACTGTTTCTGATGAAGTATGCATCATAAACGTTGCACCACAGAATAGCGTGTGGGATAGTTGTACAACGTTGTTACGACGGTCCAACGTTTCGTAATCCTGTCCAACACTCGTATGTCAATTAGCTAATCTTCTTAATAGTTAACCATTTGTGATGGGTTTCTCTGGCTGCGCATCATACATGTTCTATAATAGTGATTTTTTTGTGATGGGCCGCGCATCGTAAACGTAGCACCACAGAATACCGACTGCGATGGCAATGCGAGTAGCAACGAGTAGGAGTACCGTAGGGTCCCTATCCCCGACGGTTTCTGGGTCGTGTGGGAAGTACCCCCTATCGCCGTCACTCACTAGGCGACGTTTCCAAATACTGTCGCGGAAAGGGTTGAAAAACCGTTTGTATAGTACCGACGCACACCAGTGTGAACATCGCCATTAACATTAGCACTAGGTTCATGTTCATTACCATATTGTGTCTCATCATCAGAAATAGAAATATCATTGGGATTCTCAGAAGTGTCTATAACAGGTTCACTAGAAGCATGCAAAGTCCTACCAGTTTTCCATTTCTTTTTATTACTAGGACTAGGTGCATCAGTATTAATTCTCTGAGAATCTTGCTCAACTCTCTTAGGATGACCCTGAGGATACAAAGGTTCCTCTGCCATTTTACCACCTCTAGTCATAACCCTAATAGCATTATCATTGTTCTTATTATTCAAATCATTGAGAAAATCATCATGTGCCTTAAGTACTTGTTCTACTTGAGTTTTCACCATGGAATCATGCTTACTAATAATCTTAAGATTACTAATAGTTCTACTCGTATAATCACCCAAGCAGTCAAGCATATAAGCATTACGTTTCAATTGTCTACTAACATAAGCATTGAAGTTTTCTTGTTTAACAATAAAGTTATCAAACTCATCCAAGCATTGACTAGCATACTTATTATGAGGAATATCACCTTCATCAAATCTATAGAGAGAGTTTACCTCTACTACCCATGTCGGGTTATCAAGACCATATATTTCTTCAATATGCGGTAAATTCTTAACATCTTCAGCTTTAATACCATTTTCTTTCATAGATTTCTTTGCCTCTTGTATGTATTTAGGATTGAGAAATAGAATACCTCTTCTCTTAGGAGCTGGATTAGGAGTTGGTTCAGGAAGTGTCTGATAACCCACAAGTATAGGGGATCGCAACCATTTTTTAGGGTAGAGTATTCAACCAAAATTTATTGATTCTTCACAAGGGGATCCAAAGAATATTCTTGAATTTTAGCAGCTGAGTTGTCAATTCAACCACACCTGAAAGACTTAATATCTGCAACAAAGTATTTAGTAGCAAAGTAGTAGGAAAGTAACTGTAACAGTGGCAATAGTAACAGTAGCAGTTTTGTAGTAATTGTAACAGTAGCAACGGAAAAGTAACGGAGCAAAGATCAATATGTGAAAATCTCGTAGGCAATGGATCAATGATGAATAATTATGTCAGATGGCATTCATCATGCAATGGTTGTCAGTGTCAAAACCGGCAGATCTCGGGTAGGGGGTCCCAAGCTACGTGCCTTAGGATCAATGGTAACATGGACACGGGATTTTACCCAACTTCGGGCCCTTTTGAAGAGATAATACCCTACATGTTGCTTTTGATTGTATTCGATGCGTATGATTACGGAGTTGATCTACCTCGAGATCATATGTTGTGGTCTAAACCCTAGAGGTGTGATGAGTAATGTCTTGATGCCCTATCGACTAGCCTGGCCTCGGCTTATATAGTGTACCAGAGGCCTAGGATAACAAGAGTCCTAGTCGAATACGCCGGTGGAGAGGAGTCCTTGTCTTGATCACCAAGTCTTGTGGAATCTTCCTCGTGTATACATCGGTTGTCCAAACTGGCCCATGAGCAAACGACCATGGGGGTCCTCGGCCCAATCCAACTGATCGAGAGACGGCATGGTGAGTACCCCCTAGTCCAGGACACCGTTAGTAGCCCCCTGAACCGGTCTTCAAGTTGTGGACGTTCCTCGATTCTTTTGAACTGTTCTTCATCTTCGGTCGCCGGTCTTGAAAACTAGTTCAACAAATCATCTCGTCTTCGATCTTGAGGATCGCCAAAGTGAATCCTAAGAGTTTACACGTCGGGTATCCGAGGAGCCCCTTTAAGTTCTCGACCTTTAACAATGCCTTGTTATTATTTTTTATGCCACACCTCGGGTTTGAAGTTGTTCCCGTGCGGCGGTGTCCTCTTGCATCCGAGCTCCAACCCGGACTGCATTCGAGATATCTTTTGCAGCCGAGCACCAACGCCGGATTATATCCAAGCTCCAACGCCGGACTATATCTGAGCTCCAACGCCGGACTATATCTGAGCTCCAATGCCGGACTATATCTGAGGTGTCATAGATCACCTTGGCTTGAAAAAGTTTGAAGGAGGTTATCCGAGTTTAACGCTGAAAAGTTCTCTATGGAACGAGCCATTCGAATCCGAGCTTTATGACGGACCACTTCTGAGCTCCAACGATGGTCAGTGTCCGAGGAGTCGTAAACTACCTTGGTCTTTTAAAAGATTGAACGAATTCAGCCGAGCTTAATGCCAGAAATGCCCTCCATGGAGCCAGCCACTGGCGCCCAAGCTTTATGCCGGACTGCTTCCAAGGTGGTGCACCACCTCGACCGCGGGCTGATTTTTGTGTGAATATTTTTGATTGGTGCAATTTATTCTCTGCCGAGATATATAGCCATTATATGTATATCCAGTAGCCCTCAAGGTGTGTGTCGGTCTAAAATATGAGATGCACCTGAAGGAAAACATAAAACTGATGATCCTAGTAGCCCCTGAGACTCAGATCAATTCACGAAATCAACCTGAGGATCAACTCCTAGCTCTGCAGCATACGTAGGAATAGAAACACAGTGTAATATATTAGAGGTAATAGTGATCGACGGATGGGCCCCTGAGAGAGGGTCGTGAGAAGTCGCCGCATATATTAGCTTGATGCCGGACGCGCTTGTCCATAGTTTGGTCATGCCGAACACTGAGCACTTCGAATTTTCTGCATTGAATAGGCAATGCAGTAGCGCCCGAGCCATTGGTCGGATGGCAAGAACAGATCAGGGGATCGATGTGTCCCTTTAATATTTATAAATAATGAGCGCGAAGCCAGTAGCCCTCGAGCCTTAATGTGGGCACGCATGGCCAAACTAAGGGTCGATATTCGTTTGACATAAAAATTTGTTGTGTTTAACACAAACTTATCGAAAAGAGAATAAAGATCTCTTAAAGGAGTTGTGGCCGATCATGAATAAAGAGCTGGTAGAAATCCAAGCTTGCCAAGGTAGGCCCCAAGGGGTTTAAAAGATGGATTGCAGTAAATGGATTTTACTCGCAATTTTTATGTGTAATGATTCTATGTATCCAAGTACTTTACATCATGAATGCTCGGATCCGCATTGTAAAACACCTTGTTGACCAACCATCGGCTTCAACCTCCTCGGCCAGTGGCCGGGGAGTGTTTGTCCTACTTTATAAAGCCTTTACAAGGGCAAAGGTTTACGACAAACAAGGCATTCCGGCCATATGGTTTTATAAACAAAGGTATGTGGAGAGAATGTTATATTACTATTTGATGTAAGAAACATCTCCCAAAGTAAATAATCCCGCTATTGGTTCCTTTCTTTGGGTTGTCATGCCGATCATGATCATGAAACCTCAACTCCGATCGATGCAGGAGAAAAATATTGAGGATTTAGTTCGGGGTAAGTTCCCGATCTCTGTGGCTTTTAATGGACCAAAATTTTCACTTCTGTCGTTGCCGATGAATTATATCCTTTAAGATGGCTAGCTTTCGGCTTCTCCCAGTCTGAGGTATTAACACGGATGACCCGGAAGTAACAATCACAGAGGTGCTCTCTTTACCTCCTAGCCGAACAATAGGGAACGTAGGGGTAATCATAGGAGCCAGGCAACCCAGCTTGGCCGAAATCTTAAGTCAAATTGATGCATATTTATGGCTTTATAACGATGATTACGAAAGGCAGCCCTTGTATATTAAATACAAATCCCGAGGATATGATTATTTTGACTCTGTTGCGATCGTTTATCAGTTGAAAGTGGCCCATCGTCGGCTTCCACCCCCTTGTAGATGCTATGCAGGGTGTTTCCGCAATAACAAACAACCCTTAGCCGGCATCTCGGTGCCCGAAGGCGGTTGTGTTAGCGGAAACGAGGAAATTAGATATGCGGGCTTTATAACTTTCACTTAGTCATAGGAGCTTAAAGTTGGGAGGCCAGCTACTAGCCCCTGGTTAGTGTTCGGCGACAACCGAGGTCAAGCCGTAAACACTTCGGCCAATGTTATGAACGACCCGTCATTTAACACAGTCATAGGATCACTGACTAGTTTACGCTTATTGTGACAGTCAGTTTTAGGCTTTCTCCACTAAGGTGCTTAACCATGCGAGCTGGAAGCACAATCGCAGTGGTTCTCGCTATGCACACCTAGGCGAAAAAGCGGAATGTTGGAGGCAAGCACAGTAGCCGGGCAACCCAACTATTGACCAAAGACACAATTCGAAATCGATGCATATATAGCAATATTCGAGAATGTTTTTGCAGAATCTCTAAAGGTGCCCGGCGTTGCACTACGAGACTTATGCTGGAAACACACCAATAGTTTAAAAGTGCCATAGGCTCGAAAAGCCAAAAACTTATGTAAAAGCTTGACGTCCGGACTAGACTGAGATTTTGGTGCCAATCCGGAAATTGGGCTTTAAAAAAATTGTGCTTCTGTCGTGCTTTAACATGACACATCCGATCTCAAGACTTCAAGCGGGTCAGCCTACGGCTGCAAGCTCCTTATCCCAAAGGCGGAGTGCTTCTTCGAGGCCAGTTTAGCGAACTAAACTCGAGCAGCTTTAGAGAGAAGCTAGGCTATCTGGCTATTGACCATACACTCGAGTCGAAAAAGGAGCGGTAGAAAAAGACTTTGCGACGACCAAGAAGGAACACATTATTATAGAATGGCTCGTGTAAATTTTAAGAGCCCCTAGTTAACATGGGTAAGGGGAGTTTCTTTTAGCGAACAACATATGTGAGCATGGTCGAACCGAACACAAGTTAAAAATTTAAAACTTTGAGCATGAAAGCGACTTAGCTGGTTAATGTGTTCGGCATTGATGACACAGTCCGAGCTTGATGTGGGACAAGGTTCCATCCCCCAAGTCGGTCCCGAGGTAGCGGAGCGAACAACTCGACACTCCGAAGTGACATAGCATGGCCAATGCAGGCCGGCAGAGTGACGCCAAAGTCCCCGACGTGGGTTACTCAAGTGTTGACGAAGCCCCCCGTCCAGTCGAGGTGACGTGGTATGTAAGTACGCCAAAGGTGACAACACTGCCCGACCCGAATCATTTACCCGTGCACAAAAATAGTGCAAATCGGAGATAATAGTAATAATAATAAATGAAAAAAATTGTTGCATAATAAATAATTCATGCAAAGTAATATGGCCTGTGCACCGAACGCTCGATGAGGTAGAGCTCTCTCGGTGATGCCGAAGTCCCCGAGGCAACCGAACACGCCGGCATGGCAACACAACCAACAAGGTGATCACGCGAGATGATTTACGCCGATTGGGACGACGGCGTTGGCTTGCCGAAGAGACCACATGACGCAATCGAAGTCCATTACCTGCACATGTAAAATAGTGCAGGCCAACAATAATAATATAAATATATAAAAATCCTCGCGTAATTAATTTATGCAAGATAATTTATTTAAAAATATGTGGCCTATCGCCGAAGTCAATGTCGATGCAGAGCCTCGGCGTGATGTGGTAAAGGCGTGGCAAAGCCTAAATTCAGAGGTCGGCCCGAGTTCTGGATGCGACGTTCGCCGAACTATGTACGGAAACTGGCCGAACCACCACGTGATCATCGTTAATGCGGCCGCCATTTGATAGACCTGTGTACAGATGATGAAACAAACCAGAGTAATAATTACTTGGAAAAAATAAACCCAAACAAGCAAAAATTGCTAAGATTAATAGCACCTGGTTTATTTGTTATAGCAGTTCGAAGAAAAGTGACTCCCAAAATTGGGACTCGATCCACACGCCCATTGCCTGATGGGCAGCGGAGCGACGGCATGGCGATGCTGGTAAAGGTTTTTTAATCATACAAAAAGAAAGCGGAAAAAGAAATAAACTAACATGGATAATATAATGAAAAAGTATGAGCACCGGCAACTAAAATGAGTGTGTGAACATGAATATAATGTCGGTGAGAAATACGTACTCCCCCAAGCTTAGGCTTTTGGCCTAAGTTGGTCTACAACCACTGGCCTGGCGGATATCCAAAGTTGAAGTTGGGGTCGTACAGTGCCGCGACAGCTGAGGGAGTCCTAGATTAGGGGGTCCCCGGGCGTCCGGGCTATGTGATATGGGTCGAACTGGTGGGCCGAAAATATACAAGAAGGAAGGCTTCCCCCCCATATCCGGATGGGACTCTCCTTTGCGTGGATGGCAAGCTTAGCGTTAGGATATGTAGATTCCTTTCTTTGTAAAGCAACTCTGTATAACCCTAGTCCCCTCCGGTGTCTATATAAACCGAAGGGTTAGTCAGTAGAGGAAATCATAATCATACAGGCTAGACATCTAGGGTTTAGCCATTACGATCTTGAGGTAGATCAACTCTTGTAATCCTCATATCCATCCAAGTCAATCAAGCAGGAAGTAGGGTATTACCTCCGTTAAGAGGGCCCGAACCTGGGTAAACATCGTGTCTCCCGCCTCCTGTTACCCTTGATCCTCAGACGCACAGTTCAGGACCCCCTACCCGAGATCGGCCGGTTTTGATACCGACATTAGTGCTTTCATTGAGAGTTCCTCTGTGTTGTCGACAGAAGGTTCGATGGCTCGTTCGATCGTCTACAATGATGCAGTTTCGGAGGAGATTTTCCTTCCCGGCCTAATATTCGTATTCGATGGCTTCACACTACGCACCAACTCGATTGGCCACCTCGAGCAGATCGACAGCTACACCCCTGGTCATCGGATCAGTTTCGGGAACCTAAACTATGTCGCTGATATCCCAGGAGACTTGATCTTCGAAGGATTCGCGACCACGACCACCGCTCCGGCCTTAGATCCGGAGCGGACCACCGGGTCCGAAGACGGGAACTTAGAGCCCGCCGCACTCTCTGCAGTCATGGAGCTCGCTACCGGAGATCCGGAGGGGACGACGTCATCAGCAAACCCAAAAACAAACTGAATCCCCCTTGTCACCAAAGCGCCGGACTCTCCGTCGGACTCTGAATCCGAACTCTCAAGGTCCGCTATAAGTGGGCGCGGCCAGGAGGCCCTCACCCTGGCTGGACTAGCAGACCCTCGCCTCTCTGTCCAAACCTCACTCATAAACGAGGCCCTGGACTTAATGCGATCCCTCGCCATCGCAGGGAATCGCCTCCGAATTATGCCCAGCCTGGCTTAGGGGCTGAGAGCAGGGAATTTTACGTCCCAGCCACCACCCACTTCATAGCAACTGTTGAGGATCTAACCGACATGCTGGACTACGCCTCCGAAGACATCGACGGTATGGACGACGATGCCGGAGACGATCAAGGCCAAAACCCTCCATTTACCGGACGGTGGACGGCCACCTCCACATACGATGTATACATGGTGGATACACCCAAAGAGGATGACGAAGACAGCAAGAAGGATCCGGCTGAGGCCAAGCCTGCCGAAGCACCTCCCAAGCGTCGACGTCAGCGGCGTCGCTCAAAATCACATCGCGAAAAAGACAGCAATACCGGCACCGAAGACAACAACACTCCAAAGAACGCCAAAGACCCAGAAGCCCCTGTCGAGCCAACATCCGAACATGATGATATGGAAGACGGGCAAGTTAACCTCGATGATCCAATCGGGAATGAGGACTCGGAGGATAGTAACTACCTACCGATCTCCGAAGAGGATATGAGCCTCGGCGATGAAGACTTCATCGTGCCGGAGGAGCCCCTCGAGCAAGAGCGCTTTAAGTGCATGCTAATCGTTACTGCGAGAAGCCTGAAAAAGAAGCAGCAACAACTTCAAGATGAACAGGATATACTCAATGACAGATGGACTAATGTCCTGGCAGCCGAGGAATACGGCCTCGAGCGCCCAACCAAGAGTTACCCTAAGCGTAAGCTACTACCTCAATTTGATGAGGAGGCCCTTGAGCCAATACCGCCAAAGCATAAAAACGCCGACGAGCCCGACCGACCACCGCACGGACGGGACAGACCGGCTACCCACGCCGAACACCAGCCTGCGCCACTACGCCGATGAGGCAGGGAGGCAGCGGCCCCGGGCTATACCTATGACTTACGCAAGGACCTGGACAGTAGAGCCGGTCTGACAAGATCAACATATGGGTCAAGGGGACGTGCTCTGACACGAGAGGACGACCATCAGGCCTGGCGTGACAGGCACAACCTCACTCGAGCCAAGAACCGCATTCAGACTTCATCCAACTGCGCCGCGACATTGCTCGATATAGAGGTGCCACACACCCCTTGTGCTTCACAGATGAGGTTATAGAGCACCAGTTCCCCGAAGGATTTAAACACGTGAACATCGAATCATATGATGGTACGACGAACCCCGCAGTATGGATCAAAGATTTTCTTCTCCACATCCACATGGCTCGCGGTGATGTCCTAAACGCCCTCAAGTACCTGCCTCACGACTCAAGGGGCCATCACGGCATTGGCTGAACAGCCTCACAGAAAACTCTATTGGAAGCTGGGAAGATTTGGAGGACGCCTTTAGAGACAACTTTCAAGGTACCTATGTTCGGCCTCCAGACGCCGATGACCTTAGCCGCATAGTCTAGCAGCCCAGAGAATCAGCCCAGAAACTTTGGACTAGGTTCTTGATTAAAAAGAACCAAATTGTGGATTCTCCGGACGCCGAAGCCCTCACGGCCTTTAAACACCACGTCTGAGATGAGTGGCTCGCCCGACACCTCGGCCAAGAAAAGCCGAAGTCCATGGATGCCCTTACCGCACTCATGACCCGCTTTTGCACGGGAGAAGATAGCTGGCTAGCTCGTAGAAGCAACAACACTAGCGACCCCGACACTTCCGAAGCCAGGGATGGCAATGGCAAGCCACGACGCAATAAACACAAGCGTCGAAGCAACAACCAAGATACAGAAGACACAACGGTTAATGCCTGATTCAGTGGCTCCAAAGCCGGTCAATGGAAGAAGCCATTCAAAGGAAACAGAGATTGTCCATCTAGTTTGGACAGAATACTCGATCGTCCTTGCCAGATTCATGGCACCCCCAACAAGCATGCCAATCATACCAACAGAACTTGTTGGGTCTTTAAACAGGCCGGCAAGCTCAAGGCCGAACATAAGGGGAAGGGGCCTCCTAGCAAGGACGATGATGAAGAGCCTTGCCCATAGAACACAGGGGGACAGAAGAAATCTCCCCCCCCCCAAGGTCAAAACAGTGAACATGATCTATGTCACTCATAGCCCCAAGCGGGAGCGCAAGCGCGCATTAAGGGACGTCTGTGCCTTAGGGCCAATCGCTCCAAAGTTTAATCCATGGTCAGCCTGTTCGATCACCTTCGACCGCAGAGACCATCTGACCAGTATCTGTCATGGGGGTTCGGTTGCATTGGTCCTCGATCCAATTATTGACGTATTCCACCTCATGCGAGTCCTCATGGACGGCGGCAGCAGTCTCAATCTACTTTATCAGGACACCGTCTGTAAAATGGCCATTGACCCGTCAAGAATCAAGCCCACTAAAACCACCTATAAAGGGGTAATACCCGGCGTAGAAGCCTATTGCACAGGATCCATAATGTTGGAAGTCGTCTTCGGCTCACCGGATAACTTTCGGAGTGAAGACTTGATCTTCGACATTGTCCCGTTCCGAAGTGGCTATCACGCACTACTTGGACGAACTGCTTTTGCCCGTTTCAATGCAGTCCCACACTACGCTTATCTTAAGCTTAGGATGCCTGGACCACGTGGTGTTATCACAGTCAATGGAAACATGGAGCGCTCCCTCCGTACAGAGGAGCATACCGCGGCCCTCACGGCCAAGGTGCAGGGTGGCTTTGCTAAGCCGAAGACCACACCGGCAGTCAAGCCCCCAGACACTGTTAAACGAGTCCGGTCTACCTTGTAGAACGACAGTCCGGCTCATATAGAGCTAGATTAGCAAGTCGGCTTCCGCCAATGCCCTAGCCTGATAGCAGCATACGTAGCGCGCGTGCATAACTACGCGTTAAAAATACCATGGGCAAGGACGGAGGCATACTAAACATAGGGTCCACGATATGGCTTGACCCTATCCGGATCTACATATTGCTCCACCTTTTTCATCTCGTTTTCATTTTTTCAGGTTCTTTAAAAGCCCGCATCAATTTCTAGAGTTAACAAGGGCCCCTTCCTAGGCCCCTTATACATACTTGATCATCGGTCCTTTCAAAGGATCCTACACCAAGGTGAAAAGCGGCGCCAATGTGCAGTAGGACGTCCAAAGGATCTTCTAGATCATCTTTTCAAATCTAGGACCTGTATACAACTTTCCCTTGTTCTCGGCATGTGAAATAGCCGTGATGCTTATTGCATCTTTTGTAAAAATACGTTTTGACGTACCAATCAGATTATAATGGAAATAGCTTCGCCCAGCCTTGCTTGGCATTGGCACTTTTTGTGTTTTCCCACTTTACGTCCAAGTTGGCATTTACACCTTGGTACGACTTAAATCGCCAGGGGCCATATTCAAGCCATCTACACATCTTCAACGATAGAAAGTCTGCACACTTTTAGAGTGCACTTCGGCGTCCCGGATACTACATTATATGCATCGGCTCCGAATCATGTCTTTGGTAGTTGGGTTGCCCGGCTCCTATGCTTGCTACCTTACGTTCCGTTTTTCAGCTAAGGTAGCAAAGGGAGAACTACTGTGATCGTGTTTCCGGCTACCCCGGTCAAACACCTCAGTAGAGAAAGTCGAAAACAGACTGTCGTGATGCGGCGTGAGCTGGTCAGCAATTCGGTGACTTATTAAATCCCTATCGAATTCTCCCGTATTACACGAGGGGCTGGCCGTGTTCAGTCATGATTCTAAAGGCATCTAAGTTTGTGGCCGTGTACGCACCAGGGGCTATCTTATGACCCCATTGTCAAACTCCTATGACTAAGTGAGAGTGGTAAAGCGACATAGTCCGACTGCCTCGCTCGCCGCACTAACACCTCCTTTACGGACTAGTATGCTGGGTCAAGAGTGATTATGTGATATACCGGACAACCCAGTACTGCCTACATGGGGGCTAAAGCCGACGACTGGCAAGCTCTCAAAGATATAAACGGTCGCACAGGAGGAGAATTAATTTCAAGATAACAGGCATAAATATATTACAAAGGCCTCGGTTTATAATACAATGTCTGGGTAGCTCGGATACAGTCGCTTGGACACAGCTACTCGAACATAATATCCTTTGAGCATTGGCCCTCTATGAAACGGGCACCCTCAAGGACATCGACGAAGTAGCGCTCCGGCTTGCGGTGAGCCTTATCATCGGGCAAACCTACAACAGCTATGCTGGCGGCCTTCATTTTGGCCCGTGCATTTTGACACTGGCAAAGGCCATCCGCGCACCCTCAATGCATGCCGAGCGCTTCACCGCCTCTATTCGGGGCAAGGCATCGCCTTGTCGCTTTACCATACCAAAGTAGCTGCTCGGAATGGGCCCGGTGGGCCATAACCGGACTATGATGTCCTGCATGGCCAAACCAGACATCGTGTGTAGCTCCGCCAGCTGCATCATCTGATTGTTCAGCAGTGCTGGCCGCTCCGGCGCCAAATACTGCGACCAGAATAGATTCTCCGTCGCGTTCCCGTCTTGGGCCCGGAAATATTGGGTGGCATCAGCAGTACTCCTCGGGAGATCCGCGAAAGCGTCACAAGCACTCCAAAGTCGATTTAGCAAAGCATATCTTCGACCGCCGGATATACTCTATAAAAGAAAAGGCTTACCAGCCGCTATCTGTCTGGCTTGCTTGATCTCCTCGCGAGCAGCTCGAGACTCGGACCGCGCCACCTTCACAGCCTGAAGATCCTTGGTGAGATCGGCCGCTTGGGCCTTGTTCCTCTCCTCCAAGGACTCACATTTGGTGGCGGCCTCCTAGAGCGCTTACTCTACTTCGGTCACCCTCACCTCATACTTAAGGTGCGAGGCCTTTTCGGCCTCCACATCCTTAGCCGCCTTGTTTGCAGCTGCTTTGCTTACCCTCGCCTCCTCCTTGGCTTCGACAAGGGCACTCTTGAGGGCCTCGACCTAGGTCGCGTTACCTACAAACGTTAATAGTTATGCATGAGCTTAAAAACTCTGAATTTGCATTATAATTCAGGCTTGTAAGGGGTATTTTAAAAGCATATCTTGGGCCTCATCGAACCGCTTGTTAATACGGCTGATCTCATCATCAACCTGCTTCAGTTTTCGTTGGAGTTCGGAAACTTCCGCGTTCTTGGCCGAAGCTGCTAGCAGCGAAGCCTGTTCACCAAAATAGACAAGTACATTACCTCTAGGATATTCGACCCTCTGTGCGGCCCTTTCTTCAAAAGGCCGAACAGAGTCTTAGGGGCTACTATCTATACACAAGCATATTATTATACAGGCAAAAGCGACCATAGATATTACATCACGTACCTCAAAACCTATTAATAGGCTAGTGAACGCTTCATTCAGTCCGCTTTTGGCGGACTGAACCTTTTCAACCACCATACCCATCAGGGCACGGTGTTCATCCACGATGGAAGCACGACGAAGTGCTTCCCTCAATGTATCTGATGCCTCCAGATGGATGGAGGTCGTAGGTGGAGTCGGCACTCCCCCCTCTTTCGAAGAGGGCCGCTCACTCGGATCCGGAGCCATGTGGAACTCCGGAGAGGTATTCGGCTGGGGGCCGGACTAGTCAAGGCCCCCGCCATCAAGTCTGCATGGGGGTCACTCCCCCCATGTTTTCCGACCGCCGAGGCATTGCCCTCTGGCGCTGTCTCAGTGGCCCTCCGCACCTCTCCTTTGCCTGGAGAGGTCCTTTGGGATAACACCTCGGTGTCATCCGTGGCGCGTGGCGAGGAGGTTAGTGGAGGCGACTCGCTCAAGGAATTCCCCGAAGACAATGATTGTTGGGGTAGATCACGGGCCGGACTGGAAAACATAGATGATATATCACCCTAAAATTTGTAAAAGCCGGATATATGTGTTATCTTTGAATACTTACGATTCGGCCGGGGGCTTCGGCCCGGGGTTCCATTCGGGGACGGCCTCAATGTCCGATTCCGGTTCATCCGGAAGGGAGAGTTTCCCCTTCTTGGACGCTTCTGCCTCTAGGTCTGCAGATGCCCCCCTCTTCTTCTCTCCCCCCTTGAGGGGAGAATTGCTCTCCTCCTCGTCTTCTTCATCTTCATCTCCCTCGGGGGAGGAGAGAACCTCGGTATCTTCGGATGCTATGTCCGAAGTAACCTTACGACGGAGGCCACTTCTGGCCTCCTTTCCCTTCTTCTTGGCCTTCTTCTCCGACGCCTGGTATGGCGCCGGAACCAACATCTTTGACAGCAAAGGGATAGCCGGGTCTTCGGGCTGCGGAGCCGGACATTTAATCCGCTCTGCTTTCTTCTTCCAGACCTGAAGAAGAAAAGGAAGGCTTAGCATACTCCTAGAATCTCCGAGTAGAGGTTATATTTAGAAATTCGAAAACTTACCGGAGTGGCCGGATGAGCACAGTCGAGACCGAGGTCTTCGGTCGTGCCCGGCCACGACTTATGGGCCTTGAAAGGCAGCTTCTAGATTTCTTCATGCGTTGTGCCGAAGAATCATTGCAGGGTCCGAGGGCCGGCCGGATTGAACTCGCACATATGGAGAGTCCGGCGCTGGCAGGGGAGGATCCGGCGAAAAAGCATCACTTGGATCATGTCGGCGAGGCTGGTGTTCTTCTCTATCATGCCCTTGACGCACTTCTGCAACGTTATCACCTCGTCGGACGATGCCCGGTCCATGCCCTTCTTGACCCATGAAGTGAGCCGCATTGGAGGCCCGGATTTGAATTCAGGGGTGGCAGACCACGTGACATCGCGGGGTTCTGTGACATAGAACCACTCCTGTTGCCACCCTTTCACGGTTTCTACGAAGGTCCCCTTGGGCCAGGTGACATTAGGGAGCTTGCTCACCATGGCGCCGCCACACTCCGCGTGTTGACCCTCAACCACTTTTGGCTTCACGTTGAAGACCTTGAGCCACAGGCCGAAGTGGGGGATGCAGAGAAACGCCTCGCACACGATGATGTATGCTGAGATGTTGAGAAAGGAATTCGGGGCTAGATCGTGGAAATCTAGCCCGTAATAGAACATGAGCCCGCGGACGAAGGGGTGGAGAGGAAATCCTAGCCCGTGGAGAAAGTGTGGGATGAATACAACCCTCTCATTGGGCTCCGGGGTGGGGATGATCTGCTTCTCAGCTGTGACACCCCAAATTTTTTAGCCTTGTTTTGTTTATTAAATTTTTTCTAGGAAACTTAAACTTTGGTTTTCTGGATTTTCTTTTGATTTCAGAACCTTTCTTCCCTTTATTTTTATGGAGTTTTTACCCCTAGTGAAAAAACTTCCCAATTTTATTGGACTCTTTTACCCTCTCAAATAAAACAATTATTTTATTAGTAGGATTATTTATATAATTATTTTCCCCTGAGCTTTATTTCTCTAATTTGGTTTTTCATAAGTTTAGGGTCCCATTTGCACTGCAACCCTTTTATAAATTCATTCAAAAATTCCACCAAAATTTGGATATGTCATGTGATGTCACCAAACCACTTTTATGCAAAAATATATTCCTTTCATTCAATATTTTGAGTTCTACACCAAGTTTTCAAATCTGGTCAAATCTCACTTTTGCACTAGAACCTATTTAAATATTTCTTTAAAACTTCTACCAAAATTTTGGGATGTCAGTGGGAGCATATTATTCAACTTTATGCAAAAATCCAGGGGTGTTCTTTGAAAGATTTGAGTGAATCATCCTCATCTTCATTCTGGTGCAACTTGGTGATTTGTACTGCAACCATCTTCTAACTTGCTCCTCTACCCATGAGCTTTCTCCTACTTGTGGCACACCTTGCCAAACCCTTAAGTCCAGGAGATTGGACCCATTGGGAGATTTTTGGTCCATGCATTGATGCCTTTTACCTTCTATCCAGAACTGAAGATTTGCAAAACTTGCACTAGCAAGTTTCTTATTTTGCCCGAATGACCTTACCACCCTCTTCTGCAATTAAAGAGACACTAGCCTGGAGAATTTGGCCACCCTCGGGAAAACTAACTTGTCCACTAAGCCTCTAGATGACTTTAACCTAGGTATGTTAAACCCCAACCTCACCCGAGACCTCTAGCATGCCCTAGCATTTTGTCGAGCACGTCCCGTGCGTGCTCTAGGCGCGCCAGGCCTTAGCGCTTTTACATGTGCCGCGACCGAGCCGCTGTCTCTCCCTCAAGACCTGCTCGCCCTTGGCCAACCGCAGCCAGCACGCCACGTCTCCTTCTGCACCCCATGAGCACCGCAGCCCCTCGCCACATCTCCGGCAAGCCAGCAGCTAGCCGCCATTTGCCTCGACAGCCCCAGACTTTGGTCGGCGCCGCCCGAAAGCACTCCCGCCGCCACTCGCCCTTGGAGCAGTGCCCGCTCGTCCGCTAGCTCCTGCCGCCATCCCCAGCCCCACCACGATGCCCTGCAAGCTACAGAATGGCGGTCGCCGATGAACCAATCCACGGCCGCCGCAAACCGACCTCGTTGCGCTATAAGAGGAGGCCCCCGAACTCATCCGAGCACGCAGGAGACCTCAGGCCACCCCCATGGCACCCCCACAGCCCATAATCGTCGGGGGGAAGCCGTCTTCCCCAACTCCGGCCAGTTCGGCCGCCGCCTCATCCCAGCTCCGTTCACCGCAACCAGAACCCCTCCCGTCCGTCCAAAGCCACCACCAGGCTCCACACGATCTTGCGGAGCCGCCCAGACCTTCAGCCTCGGCGAGAGGCCACCGTAGCGGATCCCCAATCGTGCGAAACCACCTCCGCCCATGGCTTCGTCGCGGCGACTCCGTCGACGCCGGCGACCATGGCGGGTACCCACGAAGTCGTCTCAACCTCCCGAGCACACCCATGTGCTCAGATCACCGAGAGACGCCTCCGTTAGCGGCAATCTCACCGGAGCTCCGCCTGCTTGGTCGGAGGAGGCGACGCGCGCGTGGACTGGTCAAACCTGACCAGTGGGCCAAGCGGGTCCACTGTCAGTGACCCAGTGCCGGTCCACGCAGGCATAAGTGGAAACGTAATTCCAAAGTACGTGTTCGACGTGTACATTTCGAAACGTTTTCTTTTTCTATTTTATTTAACAACCAGAAATTTGACTAAACTTTGACTAGCTATATCTTTTTAAATAAAACTCCAAATGAGTTGTTCTTTTTCCAACCTCTCTCAAATTTAATCTAGTTTATTTTAAGATTTATTTGAAAAAAATTCAAACAATTTTTTGTTGTTGTTTTGAAATTGTGTGTTAATTCAAATTTATTTAAAAATAGGATTTTGGAGAGAGAGAAGAAAACTTTCAAAAGTTTTGGAGAGCACCTCACCCCTCCACAACTTGAAGGCAAGCATTCTGAACCCTAGCATAATATTTTGCATGCATTGTTTGACACGATTATGACACCACCTCAATACGTAGAACTCGTTATTTTATGTGGCGATATGATCATTTGCATGAATGCTTATTGGAAATTTCCTTGCTGTTGGAAATGGACATGCTTGTGATAATGATCATCCTCGTATGCCTTTCGTGCCTACCGGAAGGAAAACGGGAAAGTCTCTGTCTTGGGTAGACCCGAGCTTCACCCTAGTTCCTCGTCGATACGAGTATGTCCGGCATGGCATGAGGGGTATGATGAGTGGTGATTCTGTCTGTTTGATGAAATATATTCGTTATGCTAATCATGTAGGGAATACTTAAACCTCCTGAGTCGACCATAGATCGAGCCTTGTTCCAGTAACCCCCATACTTGTTTCGTACTACCACTTGTCTCTACAACAAGTAGGGTACGGTTCAGTAAGTCGTCAACCCCTTTCTAGCACACACCGTACAGAGAGGCCATGGTGGAAGATACCGGTTGTAGCTGGTAGGCAGGCCACCTAGTCCGGGGGCATGGGTGTTTTCGGTTGAGACTGAGAGGGGAGGCCACCCCTTAGAGCGTGCGATATAAATTTGATCCCATGCTACACGAGGTTGTAGCCTCCCCACTTAGAGTTTTGCTTGACAGGCGTCGTGGGTGATTCCAGACACCGGTAAGTTAAGCTGGTATGTGCAAGTTAGGTGTGTTTTCAACTAAAAGACAGTAGACAGAATTATTCCCGATGGACTAAAGGAATCCGTTACTCGTGGGTAAAGAGTACACCCTCTGCAGAGTTTAAACCTATTCGATTAGCCGTGTCCATGGTTAAGGATTACAGTCTGGGATGGGTCAAGTGTTGGTCTTAGTGTCAGTCTTCGGAGGAGAAACTGTTAGACCAAACTTGGGTTCCGACTTGTGACTTGTGAGGACCATGATTATTATTTCGTTATGGACTAACCCGTTATATTATTTGAATTATCGAGTATCCCTGGGATGGTTCTACCTCCTGGATATTCATTGTGATTATTTATAAGCCCTTTACATGGTATCGCTGAGGCGCCCGACTGTGGCATGCTTGTTATTTATTTACTTTATAAGCCCTTTATGTGGTGTCGCTGAGACGCCCGACTGTGGCATGCTTGTTATTCATTTACTTTGTAAGCCCTTTATGTGGTGTCGCTGAGACGCCCAACTGTGGCATGCTCGTTATTTAGTTTACTTTATAAGCCCTTTATGTGGTGTCGCTCAGACGCCCGACTGAGGCATGCTTGTTATTTACCATCAATTCGAGACGTCGCTTCAGACATCCGAATGGTGCATTTTATTCCTACTCTGTTATTACATATTCATTGTTACGTATTAATAACCTGCTTGCATGCATCAAGGATTTATTTTTATGACTGACGTCGTGATCATAGACTATTTTCAGAGCATGATTATCGGTTGTTATATTATACCTGTGTTCATAATGTTTGCGAGTACATTCAAAGTACTCATTGGCTTGTCCCTGGCTATTGTCTTGGCTAGATTTCTTGCATGGAGAGGAGCGTTGCGATGACAGCCCCGGAACCTACGCAATGGTGATAGCAGACTCCCGAAGATAGGAGTTATCCTGGTCAGCTGTTCCTATGGGAAATGGAGTCCCATAGACGCTGATGATCCACAAACCGCTTCCGCCACCAACCACTAGAAACCAGTTGTTGTACTCATAGGCCAGAATGGTCTTGTACTACATATTTTGTATTTTTGCTTGGAATTTCTGTATCAAGTTGGTGCCTCATCAGCTAACAGTATTCCTGGGGCTGGTGAGCACAACGTCCATTTTTTGGAAATTACTACCCGGAAAACCGGTCGTGACATCAGCAGGGAGCTGATGGGCGATTTCTTTGGCTAAGTACCCCGCTTCCCGGAGTTCCTAAATGTTCCCCTCCGTGACGGAGGAGGCCATCCACTTGCCCTGCGCTCCAGATCCAGACATGGCCAGAGTAGTTGGTGGCAAGGGGAAGGTTTGAGACTTGGGCGCTAGAGCTCGAGGATAGATGGGCTGAGGAGGAAGAAGGCGTGAGGTAAAAAGGTGGATCCCAATCTTCTTATAAAGGCAGTGAATATCGAGCTTACACCCCCCCACAAGCCTTAAACATCGCCTATTCCCCAGGGGTCATGCAAACGACACGGTTGGATTACCCAAACCCTTATTGATGAGGATCCCGTGATAAGGGGGCGCGATCTCTGCTTTGACAAGACGTGTCGATGAAGCCCGCGCCTCGAAACATGAAGCGAGAGGCTAAAAAATGGTTCGAAATAATAATAAAGCCAGAGCATAACGCCTCGCCGAAAAATCTGTCAGAAGATATGACCTATTTTTGTTTAATTATTTTGCCCTTGTAGTTCAGGGTTGTAACTATTGTACAGAGCTGGATATAGTTATTTTGATCAACTACTTTGGAGTTTTCGGAGGAGGAACCCTCCTTGCAATGCCGAAGACAATCTGCACGCCGGACACATCGTCATTGAAGCCTGGTTCAGGGGCTACTTAGGGAGTCCTGGATTAGGGGGTCCCCGGGCGTCCGCGCTATGTGATATGGGCCGGACTGGTGGGCCGAAAATATACAAGATGGAAGGCTTCCCCCCGTATCCGGATGGGACTCTCCTTTGCGTGCATGGCAAGCTTAGCATTCGGATATGAAGATTCCTTTCTCTGTAAACCGACTCTATATAACCCTAGTCCCGTTCGATGTCTATATAAACCGGAGGGTTAGTCAGTAGAGGCAATCATAATCATACAGGCTAGACATCTAGGGTTCAGGGCATTATGATCTCGAGGTAGATCAACCATTGTAATCCTCATATCCATCCAAGTCAATCAAGTAGGAAGTAGGGTATTACCTCTGTTAAGAGGGCCCGAACCTGGGTAAACATCGTGTCCCCCACCTCCTGTTACCTTCGATCCTCAGACGCATAGTTCGGGACCCCCTACCCGAGATCGGCCAGTTTTGACACCGACAGCAGCCACCGCTCGGCGAGATGCCTCCTAAAGATGAGCAGCCTCAGCTGTCATCTCGTACTTGCTTGCCTCCTCTCTAGTAATAAAGTATCTTCCATTTGCCTGAAAGTTGAAGAGAGCAGGAGCAGGAAGAGTAACAAGGATGGCACGCCGTCTATCAAAGATTAGTCAGTACTAGAGGGTCTACTCGTTCCTCTTAAGAAACTGGTGGCGTACCATAGCCTCATAATCCAGAAAAGCAGGTGGTAACTCAATATTATATCCTCTAATAGGTACATTCAAATATTTAGCTAAACGAGTTGCATAGATCCCACCAAATAAATCTCCATCTTTAGCATTAAGATGTAACCTTCTAGCAATAATGGCCCCCAAATTATATCGTTTATCACCTAACACCGCACACTTAAGGATACTAAGATCTGGTACACAAATATGGCATTGTTCATCTTTACCATTAATACATCTACTCATAAAGAGAGCAAAATAATGTATGGCAGGAAAGTGAATGCTCCCTACGGTTGCTTGTGTGATGTTTCTAGTTTCTCCTACAGTGATGCTAGCAAGGAAATCATTATATTCAGATTTGTGAGGCTCATTAAGACTACCCCATTGTGGAATTTTGCATGCATCACAAAAATCTTTTAGGTCCATGGTATAAGATTCATCATAAAGATCAAACAGGACAGCATGCGTATTACGCTTGGATGAAAACTCAAACCTCCGTACGAAGGAATCGGTGAGATAATAATATTGTAAGCACTTGTTTGCTAAGAAATCCTCAAGGCCAGCATTTTGTACGTACGCATAGAATTCATCCTTGAAACCTGCACGATCCATAAATTCATCCAACGGCCATTCACACGGCCTCACTTGAGCTTCCCTTGGTAGTTCAAAGTCCGGTTCGCGTATCACACGCCTTGGTGCTTGCTTCCTTGAAGAACCACCTTGGTACATTCTCCTAGACATTTTTCTGTTCTCTAAAAAATTTCTGAAATTTTTAGTGACTCAAAATAAAAGTGAATCAAACTCAAAAAATTGATAGCAACTACTCCTACAAGTGTCTAGAAGCTATATCTTGCATCAAAACAACTTTGGACCATACAAATTTGACATGCAAGCTCAAGAACATGGTCACCACAGCAGCACAAATTTGCAATGAATAAAGCACTAGAACAAAAACTAATTGGACCATTGGAGGAGTCACATACCGAAGAACAATCCCCCAAAGCAGTTTTGTGAATGGAACTTTGAGCAAGGAGATAAAAAATGGCAGCAAGATGAGCAAGAACACGAGTTTGAGCTATGGAGTGATTTTTCTGGAGGAAGAAGGAGCGGATGGGTGCTCGAATAAGTGGAGGGGGCATGTGGGGCCCACAAGATCAGGGGGCGCGCCCCAGGGGGGTGAGCGCGCCCTCCACCCTTGTGGCCAGCTGGTGAGGCCCCCTGGTGTGTTCTTTGCACCATAAATTCTAAAATATTCTAAAAAAATCATATCCAATTTTCAGGACATTTGGAGAACTTTATTTTCAGTACATTTTTACTGCATGGATAATTCAGAAAACACATAGAAAATACTATTTTTGCTTTATTTAAACTAATTAACAGAAAGTAAAAGATGGTTACAGAGAGTTGTGACTTCTAAATGCATCCATCTCATGCTCATCAAAAGGAATCCATTAACAAGGTTGATCGAGTCTTATTAACAAACTTCTTCCGAATGACAAGAAACTGGAGAATTTTCGAATAACACTAGGTTACCTCAACAGGGATATGCATGTCACCAACAATAATAATATCTTATTTCTTTTTGACAGTAGGAAGTGGAAATTCAAAACCTCCAATAGTAATAGTTGAAATTTTTTCAATAGAGTTGATACTATGAACTTGAGGTTGTTTATTTGGAAAGTGTACCGTATGCGCATTACCATTAACATGAAAAGCGACATTGCCTTTGTTGCAATCAATAACAGCCCGTGCAGTGTTCAAAAGGGGTCTACCAAGGATAATTGACATACTATCCTCCTTGGGAATGTCAAGAATAACAAAGTCCGTTAAGATGGTAACATTTGCAACCACAACAGGCACATCCTCACAAATACCAATAGGTATAGCAGTTGATTTATCAGCCATTTGCAAATAAATTTCAGTAGGTGTCAACTTATTCAATTCAAGTCTATGATACAAAGAGAAAGGCATAACACTAACACCAGCTCCAAGATCACATAAAGCAGTTTTAACATCGTTTCTTTTAATGGAGCATGGTATAGTTGGTACTCCTGGATCTCCAAGTTTCTTTGGTATTCCACCTTTAAAAGAATAATTATCAAGCATGGTGGAAATTTTAGCTTCCGGTATCTTTCTTTTAGTAGTAACAATATCTTTCATATATTTAGCATAAGGAGGCATTTTAAGCATACCAGTCAAAAGCATACGCAAAAAGATAGGTCTAATCATTTCAGCAAAGTGCTCAAAATACTCCTCATCATCCTTTTTCTTGGATGGCTTAGGAGGAAAGGGCATGGGTTTATGAACCCATGGTTCTCTTTCTTTACCATGTTTCCTAGCAACGAAGTCTCTCTTACCATGTTTCTGAACCCATAGGTTGAGCATCAACATGAACATCATTATTAACATTATCACTAGGTTCATGTTCATCACCAGATTGTGTCTCAACATTAGAAATAGAAATATCATTGGGATTCTCAGGTGTGTCTATAGCAAGTTCACTAGCATCCAAAGTCCTGTCAGTTTTCTTTTTCATTTTAGTACGAGGACTAGGTGCATCAGTATTAATTCTCTGAGAATCTTGCTCAACTCTTAGGATGGCCCTCAAGATACAAAGGTTCCTGGGTCATTTTACCACCTCTAGTCATAACCTGTAGCGACCAGACCTCAAACAGTATGATCTCTGTGCATCAGTGTCATCCCTGGATCAGTAATGATGACACGCACAGTACTTGACAGATTTATAACAGAGTAGCAATCACACACTTATTACATCGATTGTCTCAAAAGAGAACTTATTACAATAAATATGGCTTAAGGCCATCTAATAACGATAACAGCAGAAGGCTTGGAAGATAAGCGAGTCCATCAACTCCAACGGCATCACTGAGTATAGAACCACGACCTAAGGCACCTTACTCATCGTCTGAAAAGTCTGCAACATGAACGTTGCAGCCCGAAAACGGGTCAGCACATGGAATATGCTGGCAAGGTAACACATAGAGAGCAATATGAAAAGGGTAATGCTATACTACATGCATATATGGCTGGTGGAAAGCTCTATGGTTACAGTTTTGCGTAAAGCCAATTTTTCCCTACTGCAAAGGAATAAATTTTGTTTAACTATCATGGTGGTTGTTAAACATTGAGAATGGTTGACAGCCTTCTCAACCCCAATTAAACATTATCATTAAAACCCAACAATATTAATTTAAAGTAACATGATGGGATTCACATGATAATCCAAGTACTAGATACTCAAGATGTCCATAACCGGGGACACGGCTAACCATGATTAGTTTGTTACACTCTGCAGAGGTTTGCGCACTTTTCCCCACAAGACTCGATCACCTCCGTTGGGATTCTCGCACTACATGGTGTTTGAGAAACGAATGACCGAGACATAGTCTTTCAGAAGCGCTAGCACCTTACGAACGGGTAGACAGTTACACCTACATCCCTCTACATCTGCTAGTCTACCACTGTAAGAGTTCGCACGACTTAGTCAACTATGCTAGAGCCCATAGTAGCTTGTGGCTCCACACGGAAGTTTCTAGCATGAATAATCTCATGATCCCTTTGAGCCTGGGTGGCGGTCCAAAAAGAAAAACAGGCAATCCTGGAATACCCAAGTACCTCAATCCACCCAGATGTGTGTTTTAGTTGCCACCTTAAGTAAACCATTAATTAACAGTCTCACATCTGTCATGGATACACTCACCCAATCCACGTCTACTTAGCATAGCATGGCAATAATAAGCAAACGTAGAAGTAACTCCCAAGGGTTTGAAATGAAACAGGTAATAGGTACTACCTCAACTACTTCCCCAAAACCCACAGTTTAATTAGATCCTAATCATGCAATGTTTGAGGATTGATCTAATGCATAAAAACTGGGTATGAAAAGGGATATGATCAAAGTGTTACTTGTCTTGC
Organism: Aegilops longissima; assembly: GCA_021605205.1. Lineage (NCBI taxonomy): Eukaryota > Viridiplantae > Streptophyta > Magnoliopsida > Poales > Poaceae > Aegilops > Aegilops longissima. The sequence continues at coordinate 447,692,302 of CM038677.1, read as the reverse complement.
TGATGATCCGTGAAACCTAGAGATTCAAAGTAGCAAGCGGCGCACTCCGGGTACTCTATCGCAAACAAACAAGCACACAATAAGTACTCAACTAATGCACAGGTAAAACTCAAATAAAAGATCCAACCAGAAAGTTCAACTTAAGAACTCCGGTTTGCAAAAAGAATCAAATCGAACGAAACAACAAAAGTCAAACGGCGAAAGAAACAGGCTTCGTTTTACTAATCTGAACCTAAGTCAAATTTTACACAGGCAAAAACTTGTTTTAGTAGATTATTTGTAAAGAGGGTTTCAAGACGAAACCCCAGGCGCTTGAATCGCCTGATTCCGATAAACGAGCGAAAAGTTATACTAGATCAAAAATCGGATCAGAAATCGCGATCAAAAAAATCGCGGAATAAATCCGAGAAAAAAGAAAAATGACGAACAGATTAACGAACGAACGTTCGTTATCTGAATCTAAACGAAGAACGTGTTTGTTAAGACGAACGAACGAGCGAACGCTCGCTAAATAAATAAACCGGGAAAAACCGATCTATTTAAAAAACGAAAACTAGGGTTTTCTTAAAAAAACCAAAGCGGTTTTTCTCAAAAAAATAAAACGACGGCAACGGCAGCTACCTCGGCTCGGGCTCCGGTGAAGCTCCGGCGGGGCTCCGGGCGGTGGCGGGTGGTGCGGGGCGGCGGCGACTGGCGGCGGGTGGCGCGGCGGCGGCTCCCAAGAGCGAGGCGGCGGGCTCGCAGGCGTGGCAAGGTGGCGGGTGAGAAGAGGCGGCGAGGCTATTTAAGAAGGGCGGGGGCGCGGCTGGGAAGGGGCGCGGTCGGCCTCGGAGGCGTGTTCTGCCGGACTCGGCGGCGGCGGCAGGTGTCCCATGAGGGGCGGCGGCGGCTAGGCCGGCTCGGTTGGGATTCGGCCCAGTCGGGTCTTGGTAGCCTTGATTGTGTTTTTAAACAATTCCGCCGAGACTTAGAAAAATTCTAGAAAAAAAAATAAGAATCTAAAAATGCCAAAACAAATTTTCACCGCCTAAATAAAATATTTAGAACGAGGTGAACATTTTCTTGGCCCTAAAATGCAGTTTTTGAAAACATGCAATTTTTCCTAAATTCAAATAAAATAGCGAAAACTCCAAAATAAAATCTTATTTGATTTTTTTATTAAATCTTCATTATTCCTTTATTTGGGGAAAGTCATTTTATTCCCTCTCTCATAATTTGATAGTAGAAATAATTGAAGATAAAATAAATAAAATCAAATGATCCTATTTTCAAAATTCGAGAAAACTCAAATATGAAAATAACGAAATCTCCAGCTCTCACCGTGGGTCCTTGAGTTGCGTTAAATTTCTAGGATCGAGCCAAAATGCAATAAAATATGCTATGCAAATGATGATCTATGTATAATATTCCAAAATGAAAATTTGGGATGTTACATAACCCTAACATCATTATCATTATTCTTACTATTCAACTCATTAAGCAATTCATCTTGAGCTTTAAGTACTTGTTCTACTTGAGTCGTAACCATGGAGGCATGTTTACTAATAAGCTTAAGATCATTAACAATACTATTCATATAATTACTCAAGTGATCAAGCATGTAAGCATTATGTTTTAGTTGTCTACTAACATAAGCACTCATCAAAGCATTGACTAGCACACTTATTATGAGGAATATCACCTTCATCAAATCTACGAAGAGTGTTTACCTCTACTACCTGTGTCGGGTTATCAAGACCATGTATTTCTTCAATAGGTGGTAGATTCTTAATATCTTTAGCTTTCATACCTTTTTCTTTCATATATTTCTTTGCTTCTTGCATGTCTTCGGGAGTGAGAAATAGAATAACCCTTGGTCTTCTTCAATAGGTGGTAGATTCTTCACATCTTCAGCTTTAATACCTTTTTCATTCATAGATTTCTTTGCTTCTTGCATATCTTCAGGACTGAGAAATAGAATACCCTTTTCTTCAGAGTTGGCTTCGGAGTTGGTTCAGGAAGGGTCCAATCATTTTCATTACTCAATATATTATTCAATAGTAATCCAGCTTGCTCAACAGTTCTTTCCCTGAAAACACAACCAGCACAACTATCCAGGTGGTCTCTGGAAGTATCGATTAGTCCATTATAAAAGATACCAAGTATTTCATTTTTCTTGAGAGGATGATCAGGCAAAGCATTAAGTAATCGGAGAAGCCTCCCCCAAGCTTGTGGGATACTCTCTTCTTCAATTTGCACAAAATTAAATATTTCCTTTAGAGCAGCTTGTTTCTTATGAGCAGGGAAATATTTTGCAGAGAAGTACTAAATCATATCCTGGGGACTACGCACACAACCAGGAGCAAGAGAATTAAACCATATCTTAGCATCACCCTTTAATGAGAAAGGAAACAATTTAAGGATATAGTAATAGCGCATTTTTCCTCATGAGCAAATAGGGTGGCTATATCATTTAATTTAGTAAGATGTGCCACAACAGTTTCAAATTCATAACCATGAAAAGGATCAGATTCAACCAAAGTAATTAACTCAGGATTGACAGAGAATTCATAATCCTTATCAGTAACAAAGATAGGTGAAGTAGCAAAAGCAGGATCATATTTCATTCTAGCATTCAAGGATTTTTCTTTCAGCTTAACTAACAATTTCTTAAGATCCTGTCTATCATTGCAAGAAAAGAAGTCTCTAGCAGTTTTTTCATCCATAACATAACCCTTGGGAACAACAGGCAATTCATATCTAGGGGGAGAGTCATAATCATAATCTTCAATAATATCATCAGTTTCAGATATTTCATTCTCTCTAACCCTAGCAAGTTGTTCATCAAGAAATTCACCTAATGGCAAAGTATCATCAAGCACAAAAGTAGTATCATAAGCATCATTCATAGTAGAAGTGGCATCATCAATAACATGTGACATATTAGAATCAATAGCAGGTGTAGGTGTTGTAAGTTTACTCAAAACAGAAGGATAATCAAGTGCAGAGCTAGATGACAGTTCCTTACCTCCACTCGTAGTTGAGAGAAAAATCTTGGTTCTTTGATCTTTCAAATTCCTCATAGTGATCAACGGATATAAATCCCAAGTGACTCAGAGAATAGAGCTATCACTGGTACGCGTTGGTGCTATACAAACGGTTTTTAACCCCTTTCCGTGATGGCATTTGGAACCGTCGCCTAGTGAGTGACGACGATAGGAGGGTCCTTCCCACATGACCCAAAAATCGTCGGGGATAGGGACCCTACAGTACAACTACTCGTTTGTGCTCGCATTGCCATCGCAGTCGGTATTCTGTGGTGCTACGTTTACGATGTGCGGCCCATCACAAACGGTTCGCTATTATAGAACATGTATGATAAGCATACAATCACACACATTCTCTTTTCCCAAACCTTATGCTATAACTAATTAAGAAGATTAGCTAATCATCATATGAGTGTCAGACAGGATTACGAAACTTCGGACCATCATAACATCATCGTACACGACAACTATCGCACACGCTATTCTGTAGTGCAACGTTTACGATGCATACTTCATCAGAAATAGTTCATGGTTGTGAATCATGTACGATAAGGCAACTAACACAAACGTTTAGTTTTCCCACACCATTTGTGATATTGTCTGACATCGCATACGCTTTGCAAACGACAACTATGTGCATGCTTGCACATGTTTCCTCTTTGTGAACCGTCTCGGATTATGGTGTATATCGCAAACGTTTGTGTTTTACCAACCATGTGTGCCGTAAGGACCTAGAGAGCGTAATTCCACCGTAATTTAATTGCTGCTATTTCAAATTGTACCGGATTTGAATTTGAATTTGAATGTATGCTACAACTTTATTCATATCCACCAGGTTCAAACAACCAATGCATTATTCGATTCATAGGTACATATGTTCAAGAATTACATAAGACCCAAATAAAGAATGATGAACCACAATTGTATACTTGTACTATTTACGACGGTAAAGAAAGAGGCGAAATACATTCTGGTTGCTGAAGAAGGTGAAGTGGAATGCCCATATTGTGCCCTCCTCCATGCAGAAGGCACGCACGACTCTAGTCCAACCCCTTGTGATGGCCGACCGCCCATCCTTCACGGTATTCTTGAAAACATCTAGATAATCATCATGTTCTAGTAGAAATACTTTAACCTTTGCATGCCCACCAATCATGTAGTTTGAGAGGTAATCTTGGGTAAACTTCTTTGGCAACCACTGCAAAGGAAAAAGATTCAGACATTGTCATCTAACACAACTAATCATGGGCAGCAAAAAGAAGGCTGCAGAGTTCTTACTTACCATCCTGCAGTTCGCTGTTGTCTTGGATAAAGTGTAAACAAATAGTTTAATTGACATCTTTTGACCCATTTTACTAACAATCTTTATCAGCTTCCTCACTTGATGCTGGTTCATCGATATCTCATTGCCCCATACGCAGAAAGGGTCGAAGTGCGGATTTTTACCAATGACATATGTACCTAAAAGCACCAAGTTAATATTAGAATCTAAACAGCAATTGCACAATGATGTAGTACAACACTCTTTTATAATATCTTATAACATCCAATATAGTCACATATTAGATGAATTAACATCTTATGTTATGGGCCGGAAGGAGTTTAGTGCATTCTTACAAATTATTGGTTGATTAACTGCTGCTATATCCATGGGTTATAGTTAGTTTGAGCTAGTTCGGACTCAAATAGACCTAAAGTATATCTAAACATGAGGCCTAGTTTGAGCTAGTTGCATCTATAACCCACCAAAAAAACTATCTAACCCAAGAGGTGCTAATTGGAGCTAGTTCTCCTAGTGCATTTATTGTCAATCTAACCCTGCCATCCAAACAACTCTTTGGATGGAGTTAGTTCACGGTTAGTCATGAGCTAGAAACTAACTCTAACCTCTAGCTAAGTTGAGTATCCAAACAGGGTTGTGTTGTTGTTGTTGCTGCTGCTCTTCTATGTATATCAAGACATCATTAGAACATTAATGTAACCCTCTTCCTTGTTTCTATGTTGACTAGGATTTCATATTTAGACATTAAGTACAATGCATGTTGCTATGTAGCCTCAGATATATTACATATGGGCCTAGTTAACCTAACGATAAATGGGTTGCAGATATATTCATTTTAAAGTCCGATTCACCGATTAGTCCCTTATCAGCCCCCGTCCTATATGGTACCAGCTAGCGATATCCTGAACAGTGAGCATATATAAGCCATGGGATGAAATTAACGTCGACGGAAAACAACAGTCGTTCCCAAAATTGTCCTGTGTAGGTACATCGAGAAGCATGTTAAGCACAACAGGCTAAACATCAACCAAAATTATCCATGGCAGACAAAATAATCTCCAAAAGATAGCTTCAGTGTGCAGGTTTAAGCATGCTAGTAAAGCAAAACAAGTGGAAACACTACAAAAAAATACACTTCCGTGATGATACGTGTTTGTCACAGTAGGTCACTTTTTTTGTCATGCATGTACATCCATGACAAATTTATGACAGAATCAAGATAGTCATACATGTGTTGTGACGCCCTCGATTCAATCGTACACTAATCATGCACACAAATGTGTACGATCAAGATCAAGGACTCACGGGAAGATATCACAACACAACTCTAGACACAAATTAAAATAATACCGAATACATAAGCTCGAATACACAAGATTCAGCGGAAGCAACAATATATGAGTACAGACATAGGTTAGACAAGTTTGCCTTAAGAAGACTAGCACAAAAGCAACAACGATCGAAAAGGCAAGGCCTCCTGCCTGGGAGCCTCCTAACTACTCCTGGTCATCGGCGGTCTCCATGTAGTAGTAGGCATCGACGGTAGCATCTGGCTCCTGGGCTTCGACATCTGGTTGCATCAACCGGAAAGAAGAAGAAAGGGGGGGAAAGGGGAGCAAAGCAACCGTGAGTACTCATCCAAAGTACTCGCAAGCAAGGATCTACACTAAATATGCATCGGTATCAGTGAAATGGGTTGTATATGTGGACTGGGCTGCAGAAATGCCAGAATAGAGAGAAGGCCTAGTCCTATCGAAGACAAGCATCTTCTGGAAAACCACCATATTGCAGCAATCAGGAGGGAGTAGAGTAGCATAGAGTAAAGTAGTAGCAGTGTTATCAACCTCGGCCGGAGATCCTTTCTCGACTCCGTGTGAGAAAGAAATCCCAGAGCCATACTATCCAGTTATCATCACAATCCATTACTCATCACCATCCAATTCTCACCACAAGTATCCAGTTCTAGTTGTATCGATCGGGATACAACTCCAAGTGTCCGCTATCGTAGGACAGGCTATCGGTAGATGTTTTCTTCCTGCAGGGTGCACCAACTTACCCACCACGCCGCTTAACGCCGACACACTTTCCGTGGTCATGCCCAGCCTCGGCCAAACAATACGCCGCAACCCGACCTAGGCTTAATAGAGAGGTCAACACGCGAACTAAACCTATGCCCCGTGGGTCGTGGGCCATCTCCCGGGAACTCCTGCACGCTTGCGTCGTGCCGGTGAGCAGACCTAGCTACCTCCTTCACAAAGGCAGCGCTTATGCAGTCCAACCCGGCTAGCCGCCGCTCGATCGTGATGTCTATTAAGCTTCGGCTGATGTATACGACGAACGCCCATACTATGCCCACGTGATGGTTAGTGCTATCGGCCGAGGCCCCTCGGATCAAATATCCAAATCGTAGTGGATTAGGAACGCGGTAACAAGCAGAGACTCACGAAAGATGTGACCTCGTTGCCCCGTCTCGAGGACTTGCGGCAAGGGCTAGGAATGCCCGGCCACGCCTCGTAATTATCTCGCGGGCACCCTCCAGGTCAACCCGTCTCCACATCACTTGCAATTAAGCTCGCGCAGGTACCCCTCAGGGTCGACCCGTCTTTAGTAACATGGCTCAGTGTAAAGTCATAGTAATCATAGTAACCGTGTGTCTAAACATCAAGGGGAAAGCCCGAGGAATCACCCCCGGTGAATTCCACTCGATGTAATCATCAAGGTGAACGTAAGAGGATTCACCCTCGATGACCATGACCAAATAGCTACACTACAGGGTTAACATCAGAAGTACTGATGAGGACTCACCCTCGGTACTCAATAGTAACCTAGTATTGTCGAGCAACTAAGGGGAAAGTGATATGCGGTGTCGGGGCCTGGTCTTCGATCTCGTTGATCGGGTCTTCAATGATGAAGCAGGGGCAACAAGGCCAAGGTGGGGGTTACTGATGGATCACTAACCAACCTATACTAAGCAGTTTAGGATAAGCAGGTAAGGTACAACAGCAGATACAAAAGCAGGCTATGCAACAGAATAGGAGCAAACAATAACAGTAGCAAAATCTAATGCAAGCATAAGAGAATGGAATGGGCGATATCGGTATGATCAAAGGGGGGGGCTTGCCTGGTTGCTCGCCAGAGGGGGTCGTCGTCGACGTAGTCGATCACAGGGCAACATCGGTCTTGGGGTCTACCGAGAGAAGAGGGGAAGAAACAGTAAATATAAAGCAAACATAGCATCACAAAGCGTAACATGGCAATATGCTGCGGCGGGTGTGACCTAACGCATGGCTACGATATAGGTGAAGGGGAATTCAACCGAATGTATTCCTGTTCGGACTAATGTCGAACGGATGACCGGAGGAATGTTCCATGTTCAGCATGCTAGAGGCATGTGACAGATGAACGGACCGCATATTCGGATTCGTTGGATTTTTCTGAGCAACTTCCATGTAGAAAACATTTTCATCCGAGTTACTGTTTATTTTCTATGAATTTCTAAAGATTTAAACATTATTATGGAATTATCTAAATTAACAAGAATAGAAATATGACGTCAGCATGACATGCTGATGACGTCAGCAGTCAATAGACTCGCTGACCTGGTCAAACTGACCTGTGGGTCCAGCGGGACCCACATGTCATAGACAGAGAGCTAATTGACTTCATTTTAATATAAACAGAGCTAATTATGGGGGGTGGGCCCCGGGTGTCAGTGGCTGCATAGGTTAATTAACCATTTTAAATTTACACTAAGGTTAATTAGCGAGTGGGGCCCGCCTGTCATTGACAAGGGATGCCCAGTCAGCAAAGTTGACTGAGTCAACTTAGTCAACAGGGGCCCGCGTGGCCCGCTGGCAGTGACCCAGGGGGTGGCCCTGACCGGCCACGTCGGCAGGGCGCCGGAGAAGGCTCCGGTGACCTCTCCCGCGGCTGCACGACGCCGGAGATGGCCGGGATTCGCCTACAGGGGGCCAACACGGGTGCGGGCGGGCGCGTTCGAACGGGGAGAGCCCGCCGCGTCGCGTGCTGAGGCCGGCCGGAGTTGGAGCTGCCGGAAACGGCGCCGGCGACGAGAGTGGCGGGGGCCTGAAGCATGGCGAGCTCGCACGAGACGAAAGCGGCGGTAAAAGGACGATGCACAACTCCTACGTTGACTACTCGAAGCCACGAACGCGTTGGTGAGCTCGGCGGACTGGGACGGGCTCTACAGCGAAGGCTGCGAGCTCAACAGCGGAGCCAGGGTGCGGCAATGGTGGCTCGTCGCGCAGAGCTTGCTACGGCGCGGAAAGAGATCAAGGACGGGGAGATGAAGGGGGAGTGGAGCTCACCGAGCAGCACGCCGATGGCCCTTGGTAGTTTAGGAGCGCAGGGGAAGCCAGAATCGAGGGATCTCGCCGGCGACAGGGGCGGAAGGGGGCGAGCTCGTGCGACGTCAGTGGTGCTTCCCAGCTCCACCTGGGGGCACCAGACGACAGAGTCAACCCCGGCGGAGCTTCACGACAAGACGGCGGGGCGAGGCGGTGGCTGTGGCCGCGGTGACGACGGAGAACGGTGGCGAGCGCGGCCGGGAGGAGTGAGCGCGTGAGGAGAGGGGAAAGGTGGATCTGGGGAGGAGAGGCGCAAGTGGCGTGGGGAGCCGACGAGGCCAGGAGGCTCGGCCTTATCCCCTCGGCGCGAGCAGCGGGGTGGCGAGGCGGTCGAGGCGGCGACATGGCAAGGCGCGCCTCGGTCGGGTGAACAGGGGAAGGGGACGACCATGGGGAGGAGTGGGCTGGGCTGTGCACTGTAGCAATGGGCTACAAGTGCACAGTAGTAGCTGGGCCCTTTTCTATTTCCTTTTTTTTACAGAGAGAGAATGGGAATTATTTGGCCAACTATTTCACTTAGCAAAAATTTGGGAGGTGTCCCATTAAATCCCTGGTGATCATAGACAGTGCCACAATTATTTTGGAGACCAGAAGAATTCATTTGGTATTTTTCAAAAATAGGATAGCATTTAAAAATGCTGAATTGGTGTTGTTATAATTGCTAATGTTCATCTTTGCACCAAAGTGATGTTGTGTTCCTTAACAAATAATTGTTATGGAATTTTTGATGATGATGAACATTTTTCCGGCAACTTTTGATCAACTTCAAACTTCACTTGAATTTGAATTGACTGGAATTTCAAATGGGATATTGGACAAAGGTGATTAAGCACTGTTTGGGTAAATGATTAGCTTAATCACAGAGTGTTACTTTAGCATGACACTAGGGGTGTTACAAATCTCCTCCACTACAAGAAATCTCGTCCCGAGATTTAAGTGGGGAAGTAAAGAGTAACTTCGGGAGAACTGACCCTTATAGGGTTAATTATCTGGTGAACAAATCAGGGAATGAGGCGGAAGTATCTCTCGAGTTGACCTTAAATAAAACATCGAGAGCAAAGTATGAGGGTACCATGAGAAGTTTTAACGGGCAGGCAATCATTCGATGCCTAATCAAAAGGTGAAAGGGGGTCCAGAGCAACAACAACAACAACAAAAATTATTACGTCTGATACTAGAATAGATCACTAGGAAGGTGGCTCATGAATTACTTACGGAGCCAAGAGCGAGGAATATCTTTGGCAATATGGTGTAAGGAGAGTCAGGTTACGATCCTGTGGAATTGTGGGTTATGGGCCCACCATGTGGGTTAAAGGTAGGAAGAGTAGTGACATCTTGCACGGTCATGATAGCAAGGCAGGTCAGAGGATAGCATGTCTGTTATGTTGGCAACAAAGTTTGGTACCAAGGGCGAGGGACGAAGAGAACCATTTTCCTGCTCGTTAAGACAAGGCGGACCAATAGGCAAAGTTCTCATCCATCGGTGGCTACCGGAATGTCACCAACAATAGTAACATGGTCTCACTGACAAGGTTGTACATCGGGGGGTTTTATAAGCAGGGAATTATTCCTGCTTATATCATATGGATCACAAGAAGGTTAAACAAAACAATGGAAAGGAAATAAGTGGTTATTAGGATAATCAGACCAATGGAAAGGAAAGGTGTTTATACCCAAGTATTAGGGTATAACTTTCCCAAGGAAAGGCAGAGCATGATAGGGCTCCAAGTATTAAAGCATCTAGACAAAGGGGCAAGGAATTTATGAGGCTTATCCATACAACGGTGTTTGGATAAATGATCAAGAACAGTTAGCATTGCGCTCCCAAATGTTCTTGTTGATTATCGGAGTACCACACACATGCTTCCGGATAGTGTTGACATGGTCATCGTGGAAATGTCGACTTGGATACACAAAGGATCCATTGGAAACAACTTAGAAAATAAGTCATACAATTTCAGCAAGGAAAAGATGAGGTGTGGCCGACGGGCTCAAAGAACAATCCATCGGCATGTCAAAAAGGATGTATTTCCAAAATTATATGAACAAGTTTGTGTTGGGGAAGGCAAGAATGTTGTCGATGATAATTCAAATCATCGAGGGGCAAGGATGGTATTTATCACCATGAATTCGATTGATATCCTGGAAGAAGTCAAAATGTTGACGGTGATCACAACAAAATTTTGTTGAGAGACTCTGTGAAGATGCCATCGAGCAGCGACGACATTAAGCAAAAGGAAGGATGAAGTAAAAGGCTATGAGAACCACGGATTCGACACAAGCTCGAAATCAAACTTGTTGTTCAAGATGAAATGATAGGATGCGGAAGATCGACGCAAGCTTAGCTCGTCATTAGGAGTTGTGCTCTGGGAAGAAGGACCGGGTAGCACAGTTAAAAATAGCTCGATAATGATATAGCCGATCAGGCTATGAATGAAGTGATGGAGTATCATTCCAATGAGAATTCATAAGAGGTAGTGCAATGACACAATATCCTCGGGATAACAGGGGGCAATACTCGAGGTAAATCAAAATAGGGGTTGCGGAGATGCATTGGTCTGTAGAAGACAAGTGCTTTAACTTGTCCGAGAAAAGGAATCAAAGAATATCAATATGACCGGAACTACGATTACAGAAAACCAAACCTCAGATATAAGACAAACTTATACCAAGGGGGTAACTATTTTCACTAGAAGCTTCCATGATAAGATCTACATCGTGTCTATGGGCATGAACACAAAGTTCAAGGTCGACTCCCACTTCTTTAATGCATAACCTTTCATTCACTGCTCTAAAAATTATTTCAGTGTCAAAAACCTACATGGTGAATTACCAGAGGAGTATGACCCATGAAACCTTTCGGGTTCACACATTAAGGAAGGCATAGGTCCAACCCATCGGGGCATCTTAGGACATATACCATGAACTTTAGGATCAATTAACACATGTTCGAAGCAGAGCATGGTTGACAAAAGCAGAGGGTACAAATTGTCAAAGACATTATGTATCATGGGAATAACTCACAAGAATTTAGAATGTGAAGGATACTATCGGATAATAACCCGGCAATGGGCCTGCCGGTCCAAAATGGAGCTGATGTGAATATCGGTACCCAATCAAAGGAAGAAAGAATGCAAAGGCATCGGGTTATAGAACCTCTGAATAATTTGATGCTTAGATGACAAAGGAATTATGATTTCCAAAATGAAGGAGCAGAAGCAGTTGCTCTGATCAAGGACGGATAAGTAGAATAGACCTAGGGGCACAATCGACGACAAATAGATTGGTCGAGAACCAGCTCATGTTCGAAATGATGTCTGAGCCAGAAAGATAATTTAGAAGGATCAACTGATGATTGCGTGCTTTCACACACATGTTGAATCGATAGGATCAAAATGATGGTGTCAAAGGATACTAATGAATATTGCTACACATATGGAAAGCATCCATAATGCAAGCAGACAAGTATTTGCAGAGCAATAGTTTGAAGAGGATTCTCGGAAGACCGGATAGTATGTCAAAGTATCTTGTGAATCACTTGATCAACTAGGAATGAACAAATCCTCGATAAGTGTGAGGAATTATCCTTAGATGTATTCATATGGAAAAGGAGCTGCAAGGCAGCAGGCACAATGGATTCTCGAAACATCAGAGTGTAATTCGATGCATCTTGTAATAACAAGAGCAACTGGAAAAATGATGTATTAACGACGGGTGTATGTAGCTATCCCTAGGGATTTATCGATGGAAGGGAATTTCAAAAAGCGATGGTACAAGTCTCGAGAGAACATCGGAGAGTAACTTCGAAGTCTTATGGTGAAGCAGGCGATCATCGGTAATGTCGGGGCTCTCCGGGAGGAAGTGGGTACGAGAACCTAATGTCAGAGTTAGCAAAATTGTTTAACCCGAATGGAAGAGAGATCAGAATCCCAGAATATAGACGAGGAATAAAAGATCCTAATATCACCCAATTGGCGGCGTGGACCCGTAAGCCACACAGCCAAGTTAGTAAAACGGTTTTTGGCTTCTACACTCAACTTCGGCCAAGGAGTTGGAAAGGGGGCTACCTATAGGCAGTCGGCTCTGATACCAACTTGTGACGCCCTCGATTCAATCGTACACTAATCATGCACGCAAATGTGTACGATCAAGATCAAGGACTCACGGGAAGATATCACAACAAAACTCTAGACACAAATTAAAATAATACAAGCTTTATATTACAAGCCAGGGGCCTCGAGGGCTCGAATACATAAGCTCGAATACACAAGAGTCAGCGGAAGAAACAATATCTGAGTACAGACATAGGTTAGACAAGTTTGCCTTAAGAAGACTAGCACAAAAGCAACAATGATCGAAAAGGCAAGGCCTCCTGCCTGGGAGCCTCCTAACTACTCCTGGTCATCGGCGGTCTCCATGTAGTAGTAGGCATCGATGGTAGCATCTGGCTCCTGGGCTCTGACATCTGGTTGCATCAACTGGAAAGAAGAAGAAAGGGGGAAAAAGGGGAGCAAAGCAACCGTGAGTACTCATCCAAAGTACTCGCAAGCAAGGATCTACACTACATATGCATCGGTATCAGTGAAATGGGTTGTATATGTGGACTGGGCTGCAGAAATGCCAGAATAGAGAGAAGGCCTAGTCCTATCGAAGACTAGCAACTTCCGGAAAACCACCATCTTGCAGCAATCAGGAGGGAGTAGAGTAGCATAGAGTAAAGTAGTAGCAGTGTTATCAACCTCGGCCGGAGATCCTTTCTCGACTCCCTGCGAGAAAGAAATCCCAGAGCCATACTATCCAGTTATCATCACAATCCATTACTCATCACCATCCAATTCTCACCACAAGTATGCAGTTCTAGTTGTATCGATCGGGATACAACTCCAAGTGTCCATTACCGTAGGACAGGCTATCAATAGATGTTTTCTTCCCTACAGGGGTGCACCAGCTTACCCACCACGCTCGCTTAACTCCGGCCGGACACACTTTCTAGGGTCATGCCCAGCCTCGGCCAAACAATACGCCGCAACCCGACCTAGGATTAATAGAGAGGTCAGCACGCCGGACTAAACCTATGCCCCCAGAGGTCATGGGCCATCTCCCCGGGAACTCCTCAAGACGTTGCGTCTGTGCCGGTGAGCAGACCTAGCTACCTCCTTCAACAAGGCAGGCGCTTACACAGTCCAACCCGGCGCGCGCCGCTCAGTCGCTGACGTCTATTAAGCTTTGGCTGATGTATACGACGCAGAACGCCCATACTATGCCCACGTGATGGTTAGCGCTATCAGGCCAGAGGCCCCTCGGATCAAATATCCAAATCGTAGTGGATTAGGAACGCGCGGTAACAAGCAGAGACTCACGAAAGATGTGACCTCGTTGCCCCATCTCGAGGACTTGCGGCAAGGGCTAGGAATGCCCGGCCACGCCTCGTAATTATCTCGCGGGCACCCTCCAGGTCAACCCGTCTCCACATCACTCGCAATTAAGCTCGCGCAGGTACCCCTCAGGGTTGACCCGTCTTTAGTAACATGGCTCAGTGTAAAGTCATAGTAATCATAGTAACTATGTGCCTAAACATCAAGGGGAAAGCCCGAGGAATCACCCCCGGTGAATTCCACTCGATGTAATCATCAAGGTGAACGTAAGAGGATTTACCCTCGAGGTCCACACTTGAGGGGTTGCACGCAGTCGTATCGAAGTGGTTAAAGAGGAAATCACCCTCGATGACCACGACCGAATAGCTACACTACAGGGTTAACATCAGAAGTACTGATGAGGACTCACCCTCGGTACTCGATAGTAACCTAGTATTGTCGAGCAACTAAAGGGAAAGTGATGTGCGGTGTCGGGGCCTGGTCTTCGATCCCGTTGATCGGGTCTTCAATGATGAAGCAGGGGCAACAAGGACAAGGTGGGGGTCACTGATGGATCACTAACCAACCTATACTAAGCAGTTTAGGATAAGCAGGTAAGGTACAACAGCAGATACAAAAGCAGGCTATGCAACAGAATAGGAGCAAACAATAACAGTAGCAAAATCTAATGCAAGCATGAGAGAATGGAATGGGCGATATCGGGATGATCAAAGGGGGGGCTTGCCTGGTTGCTCTGGCAAGGAGGGGGTCGTCGTCGACGTAGTCGATCACAGGGGCAACATCGGTCTTGGGGTCTACTGGAGAGAAGAGGGGGAAGAAACAGTAAATATAAAGCAAACATAGCATCACAAATCGTAACATGGCAATATCTTGCGCGGGTGTGACCTAACGCATGGCTACGATATAGGTGAAGGGGAATTCAGCAGGAATGTATTCCTGTTCGGACTATGTCGAGACAGATGACCGGAGGGGGAATGTTCCATGTTCAGCATGCTAGAGGCATGTGATAGATGAACGGACCGCATATTCGGATTCGTTGGATTTTTCTGAGCAACTTTCATGTAGAAAACATTTTCATCCGAGTTACGTTTATTTTCTATGAATTTCTAAAGATTTAAACATTATTATGGAATTATCTAAATTAACAAGAATAGAAATATGATGTCGGCATGACATCTTGATGACGTCGGCGATCAATAATGACTCGCGACTGGTCAAACTGACACAATGGTCCAGCCAGGACCCACATGTCATAAACAGAGAGCTAATTGACTTCATTTTAATATAAACAGAGCTAATTAAGGGGTGGGCCCGGTGTCGATGGCTGCATAGGTTAATTAACCATTTTAAATTTACATTAAGGTTAATTAGCGAGTGGGGCCCTTTGTCATTGACAAGGATGCCCGATCCATAAAGTCGACTAAGTCAACTTAGTCAACAGGCCCATGAGGCCCGGCGATGACCAGGGGATGGCCACCCACCCACGTCGGCAGGCGCGGAGAAGGCTCGGCGACCTCTCCATGTTGCGACGATGCGGGAGACGGCCGAGATTCGCCTCTGAGGGGCCAACACGGCGCTGCGCGGGCGGCGCGTTCGAACGGGAGAGCCCGTCGCGTCGCGTCTTGAGGCCGGCCGGAGCTGGAGCTGCCGGAAACGGCGCCGGCGACGAGAGTGGCGGGGGTCGAAGCATGGCGAGCTCGCGCGAGACGAAAGCGGCGGTAAAAGGTCGACACACAACTCCTACGTCGACTACACGAAGCCACGGACGTGTTGGTGAGCTCGGCGGACTGGGACGAGCTCTACAGCGAAGGCCGCGAGCTCAACAGCGGAGCCAGGGTGCGGCAATGGTGGCGCGTCATGCAGAGCTTGCTACGGCGCGGAAAGAGATCAAGGACGGGGAGAGGAAGGGGGGGTGGAGCTCACCGAGCGGTACGCCGATGGCCCTTGGTAGTTTAGGAGCGCAGGGGAAGCCGACATCGAGGGATCTCGCCGGCGACAGGGGCGGAAGGGGGCGAGCTCGTGCGACGTTAGTGGTGCTTCCCAGCTCCACCTGGGGGCACCAGACGATGGAGTCGACCCCGGCGGAGCTTCACGACAAGACGGCGGAGCGAGGCGGTGGTGTGGCATGGTGACAACGGAGAACGCAATGAAGGCTCGGGAGGAGGAGCGCGTGAGGAGAGGGGAAAGGTGGATCTGGGGAGGAGAGCGCAAGTGGGAGTGGGGAGCCGACGAGGCCAGGAGGCTCGGCCTTATCCCTCGGCCTTGAGCAGCTGGGTGGCGAGGCGGTCGAGCGGCGACAAGGCAGGCGCTCCTCCTCGGTCGGGTGAACAGGGAAGGGGCGACCATGGGGAGGAGTGGGCTGGGCTGTGCCTTTGTAGCAATGGGCTACAAGTGCACAGAGTAGCTAGGCCCTTTTCTATTTCCTTTTTTCTGAGAGAGAAAGGGAATTATTTGGCCAACTATTTCACTTGGCAAAACTTTGGGAGGTGTCCCATTAAATCCCTGGTGATCATAGACAGCGCCACAATTATTTTAGAGACCAGAAGAATTCATTTGGTATTTTTCAAAAATAGGATAGCATTTAAAAATGCTGAATTGGTGCTGTTATAATTGCTAATGTTCATCTTTGCACCAAAGTGATGTTGTGTTCCTTAGCAAATAATTGTTATGGAATTTTTGACAGATGATGAACATTTTTCCGGAAACTTTTGATCAACTTCAAACTTCACTTGAATTTGAATTGACTGGAATTTCAAATGGGATATTGGACAAAGGTGATTAAGCACTGTTTGGGTAAATGATTAGCTTAATCACAGAGGGTTACTGTAGCATGACACTAGGGGTGTTACATGTGCTGTCGTAGAAGTGTTCCATGACATTACCAAAATTATCATCACGGAAGTGTCCACTTCCATGACATAAATCGCCGTCATATAAGTGCTTTCGTCAAGGGTGACCGACACGTGGCATCCACCGTAACGGAACGCCGTTAAGCTATCGGGTCGGATTTTGGATCCGATAACCTGTTAATAGCCCCGACCAATGGGAAATTTCCACGTGTAAAATTCTGATTGGCCGTCAGTGGGCCAGATGTCGCCCGTCCATTGGAGGAGACATGCCTATGGTACGTCGACACGTGGCTGGGCCCAACAGGGGCCCATATAGGTTAAAAGGCCGGCCCAGTCAAAGGCCCGTAGAACTTAATCAGGTACTAGTGGGCCAGCCCAATAACGGCCTGCTTAATAAAGGCCCATTTACTACCCGAAACCAGATCTGGCCCTTTAATTTTTCGCCCAATATTTGGGCCCATTTACGGCCCGAAGCCAGATCTGGCCCGTTAATTGTTCGCCCAATATTTGGGCCCATTTATGACGAAGCCGATCTGGTCCGTTAATTGTTCGCCGAATATTCGGGCCCAACTACAGCCCAGTGACTCTCGGCTTGTTAGAGGCCTGATGTAGACATGGGCCCATTTCAGCCCGTTGTGACTTTCGGCCTGGGAATGGCCCATGCTGCCCATGGGCCATATATGGTCCGACGAGACATCGGGCCCACTAACGACCGTGCTAAAGGTGGCATGCGTTAAGCCAACGTGACTTTGGGCCCGTTAAAGGCTGTCGTGTAATTCGCCCGTTGATGCTCAGACTCGACTTTCGCCTCTTAAAGGCCCATGATATCAGTGGGCAACTAAGACCCGAGATATGTTTCGGCCTGGTAATGGCCCGTGAGCTAACTGGGCCCATAACGGCCCGGTCTACATTTTGGCCTGCTGAAGGCCCGTCGACAACTAGTGAAAATTGAGGCCCAACATGCATTTTGGCCTGCTAAAGGCCCGTGGTTTCATCTCGGCCGTAATAGGCCAGTACAATATTCAGCTGTTAATGGCCCCACGCTACAGGCCAAACTAAGCTACTGGGTCGACAAAAGGCCCAACTAAAATATAGGCCAGTGTAAGTTTGGGCCTGGCGCAATGTGTGAAGGCCCCAATCATTCGGGCCCAAGAAAGACGCAGGCCGGCCCAATTGTGGCCCGCTAAAAACCTGGCCCGTTATCGAATGTTTCGGCCCGGTCGACTACATCTGATTTTTTTCAGATAGCGAATGATGGCAATAACTAGTAGGAATTAAGAACAAACCTACTCTATACAATAAAGAAATTACGGCATAGTAACTAAGAATAAACCTACACAATACAATAAAGGATTTAAGGTATATTACATCCACTTTGCATCAAGTTAGCCACGGTGATCATAAAGCGCAACGAAGAAGCGAGATTACAAAAACCGGGCACCATTGCAACAGTAACAAAATAATCTTGAACGAGACCACTTCCAAGACAGTTCAAGAAAGGTTAGCCTTGCAGAGGAACTGCATAAGCTCTTGAGCAAGGCTGTGAGACCGCCTAGCATGTCGGTCATAGCTTCGAGTGTAGCTGTGTAGCGATGAGGTTCTCATTGGTGTTCTCGCAATCTTTCTTAGAATAGGACTTCAAGTCGAAGTTGAGTTGCGAATGCCTTTCTGCTAGAACTTGGGACTGAAGAAGTTGAGCTGATTCGCACAACAGATTAGTGAGCATGTCATTTGTTAGTCTCAAGTAACTTGAACATCGCATCAAAACAAGACTTTGGGGTTGTCTCGCTATCTTCAAGATGTTTTTCCTTCTTTGCTGCAATATATGTTGGGTTTGTCTCACAGCCTTGACAGACTTGTGCATGCCATCGGGCATATCACCTGAAACAAAGCGAGAGATGACAGGTTTTGCACGTGTATAAACAAAGATGATAACTGCTACATCAATTCTATCCAATTTCAAATTAGAAAATAAAGAGTAAGTTCAAAATATCAATAGCATAATTTGGCATTGTTCATAATGCGGGGAGCTTCACCACACTACTGGATTACCATGTCAACATAACAAGCATAGATGAATGGCAAAGAAAATCATTGTACCTATTTTGGATAATGTGCATGACATGTTGTTCATATCATCAGCCACATCAGTAAGATAAAACAGGAGATGACAAGGTGCAAACGTGGGCTGCTTCACCACACACTGGATTATAGATCCACAAAACCAAGCATACATATAGGGAGTATTAAGTAATGTGCATGGTATGAACAAGAAATTTGGTTTTACAAGTAAAACTTAGAACTTACGGTTCTTACGAACATGCATTTTGGTAGAAACAACAAACTAAACAGCAGATAAGCGATAGGGAGTATGAGAAAATTAAACAGCAGTTGAGGATAAAGGCTTTAGAAGGACTGACTTACATTAACAGCTAACACCGGCTTTGTAATGCCCTTCTCCATGTCAAGGGAAGGATAACTCAAGAATTTCAGCACGAATCTTCTTCATAAGCATTGCACTGTACTCTACATTTTGTAGAGAGTAATTATAGATATGATAATCTTTGGAAGGGATAGAGGATAATGAAGATAAGATGCAGATTGATGCTACACAATCAACTACCAATCCACGGAAGTACAAGCGTTACGGGACAAAATGTCTTGACAAGAGCAATGGGCTACACTTCAGACCGGCATTGTCTGTGTATTCTACTTGTTGGTAAGATTAAATATAGATCTGATCTTTTTAGTAAATGGTGGGCGAGGAGATAAGATGCGAATGCTACAAAATGAACCAATCCCTCTTCCCATAATACAAGAGTGTTTTGAACAACGGTGTCTTGTACAAAACGTTCTTATATTATGGGACGGAGGGAGTAGCCGTTAATGTAAGTACAGTGATAGACCACGTTCAGTCCTTACAAGAGGACTGCAGAGCTAAACCTCTTCAAAAGCATTGGGTTGATTCTAAATTTGTGTAAGAGTCCATACGGATCTTATAATGTCCACCAAATGGGCGATTCTGAGGCTAACATGTGCAAAGTGATGCTACATAATCAAACAGCTATGAAAGTAAGTATGGTCATACAGGGCAAGAGGTACTCACAAGAGCAATGCGATTATGCGGTATAGTTGCGAGATTCTGGGTCCCTTGAGAATGAATGTTATTCTGCTAACAGTTTTCGTACAAGTGTGACATTAAGGCAAATGCAGAAATGTAGTTCAAATTGTGATGTGATATCATAGACAAGTACCTTCGCTGCAGCGGCGAGACCAATGTGTAACAAGATTATTCCATCCTTTGTCGGATAAATGTAGCACCGGAGACTTTACTGAAATTTCGTTCGAGGCTTGCCATCGAAGTGCGCTTGCCTCGGTAGGAGCGATACTTCATCAACGAGTGCTTGAAAAGCGCAACCAACTCTTCCTCGCCTATTTAAAAGAATGAAATCGTGTGTCTTACGTCGTGAGAAACATATGCAGAATGACCATGAATAACATTAGTACATTACTTACGCGTAAGTTGCGGAGGAAGACTGAAATTGTTACGTATCTGCGGTATAATCATTCCATGAAGGAAAGATGCGCACAAAGTTCCCGACAACAACATAAGCTTCGTCTTCTAAACTGGGAAGAAATGGAACAGGGTCCTATTTGCTACAATTGGGGCTCTCTCGGTTCGAAAAGGATTTGGCAACTGGATTTGGTGTACTCTTTCTTTGGAATGGGGTTTTGCGTCGTCTGGTGGTGCTATGTCAACGGCATAATCATCTTGTTTGCTGCAATTGGGGTCTGCTGAGTTGGGGCATCAGAAATGACCAGTGTAGTAGGGCTAGAGTCTGCTAGAGTTGGGGTATTTTGTGGGTCAGGTGATATTGCAACTACACCTAATGGGCTATTTGATTTATCAGGTGCAACTACCTTTTCCAAATACTTTGCTTGTGCTCCTCCACGATCAGCAATCGCCCTCTTCCTTTTGAACGTCTGATACACAAGAACATCATTTGAATGGATAAATATGGTATGATGACAGATGGAATATGTACTGAAAATGGATAGGCAGGGCGTATTCACATACACGATGTGTAAACTAACCTAATGGCAGTTCAACAAAGTAGAAGCAATGCAAAGCATCAGTTGCAAGATATGTGCGAGCAATGTAACCTTGGAAAGTTAGAGCAAGTACCTTGATGTCACATCCCAGTTAGACCATGCATTAGGGTGTGCATCATGTTTAAATTTCATTTGAATTTGAAATGGGAAGGCAGAAACCCCGAACACCCCCTTAAAACAACTAGGGTTTACTAAAATTATTTCAATGAATCAAAATGCCCTTCAAAATGCTCATCCTCTTTGTTTTGGTTCAGAACCCATGTCAAAGGAGGTGTATCATTTTCTAGGTCATCCAAGGTTCCTAGGATTAATCCACAAGTTTTGAACTTGAGCATTTTAAATTATATAAAATATTTTAAATGTTCAAAAATTGCCAAACCAAAATGTTTCATGTTGGGAATATTCCAACAAGTGACCAGGAGCATTTTGGTAATTTTTAAAACAGTTTTGGTATTTTAGAAAAACCCCACAAAGTTGCAGAAAATAGAAAAAGCTTAAAATGGAAAAACCTTACATGCGCTCGTGCCGCCCACCTGCTGCCCAGCCCAACAGCCGCATGTGGCTGCTTGGCTCGGCCAGCGAGCAACTGATGCCCGACAGCGAGCTCGGCGCGCCACGCAGCTGGCCGCCGCCTGCTTCACCTCCTCGCCGCCTCGCTGCCTGGACAGCCTCCACGTCGTCGCCCGACCCCGACACGCCATTCGCCCCCTGCCTCTCTCGCTCTCCCCAACCTGGCCGACGCCATCGCCGACGCGCCACCGCCGAAGTCGTGCTCCCCGCCATCCATGCTCCTCCCCACCATGTCCAGGAGCTCCGCCGCACTCCACTACCCCTAGCTAGCTGAGTCCCGCTCGCTCTAAGCACCCCGAACCTAGCTCACCGACCTCGACCGAGCTCGAAGCCGCCGGAGATCCCTCTTGACGTCGCCGACGCCCCGGTTCATCCCCGACCTCGACGAGGCTCTCTACGAGACCGCTGTGAGCCTGGCTACCTCCCCATCCTCTCCACTCTCTTTCTCGTGCACCACAACGACCCAACCACGATCACCCGAACGCACCACCGCGGAGCTCGTCGCCGACGAGGCTCCGGCCACCCAACGGCCACGCCACCGTGTCCATCGCACTCACCGAGTTGCGTTGGGTCTAACTATGCACCCCACGCGCCTCACTTTGCCCCCTAGCAACAAACCCGAGATCACCCGAGCCCCGGCGGCCGCCAAACTCGTCGCCGGCGCCAACTCCGGTCACCCCGACTCCAACTAACCCCACCAAACGCTGCGGTTCATCTCCAGCTCCACGTAGATGCCTTCCGCGCCCCATTTGGTGGCCGGAATGTGCAAAAGCACTTTGCCCCGCCAAGCTGGCCTCGCCAAGGCTGAGACGCCAGCGAGTTGACCATCGACCAGCGGTGGTGGGCCTGTTGATCGCTACGAGTCAATGACAGGTGGACCCCACGGTTAACTAATTAGATTAGTTCTAATTAAAATTAATTAGCTACACTAACTCTTGACATGCGGGTCCCACTGTCGGTTTGACTGACGACCCGTTGACCCTGACGTCCACGCTGACCTCATGCTGACGCATTAATTCAATTCTGGATTTATTTTGATATAATAAATTCCAGAATATAATTCAAATTTCAAATGCTTATAACTTTTATTCTATAACTCCAAATGCAAAGATTTATATATGAAAAATTATTAGAAAAATACACTCTATCCATTGGTACAGTTTTCATGCATGTTAAAACAAGTTAACTATGCTGACTAACCAGAATAAGTTATTGCACCATTAGGACTAACTCAAATGAGCTATCATTTGAATCCTTGATTCAAATGAGTTCATCCCTATTCTTTCAACTTGCATTAGACCAACACACATCCATATTGCCATGTCATAGCATGCATCATGTTGTTGCATATTGTCATGTGTGTTTACTTTGGTGTGCTTTCATGATAGGTTCTGCCTCGAAGATAACCTCGACTACCCATCGAAGGCGGTTCCTACCCCAGTTCCATCGGGCAAGCAACCCGTTGATCATTCGATACAAACCCATGTTCTCGCTTCTTCTCTCGTTTCTGCATTAAGACAACGCGATTCAAACTGTTGTGTGCTGCGGTAGTTGAACCCACTTCCTTTGCATGACTGTCATTGCCACAAGAACTAGATGAAACCCACTAGTATGTGTAGGAGTTGATTGAGCCATGTTTGTGATTCCTACCATGCTATGCTTGCTATGCTTAGAGTTGTGTCGGTCGGCTCATCGGGATGATGAACTGGAGTGAAAGGTTGTGTTGGTTCGAGAGTGTAAGTGTTGAACACGATTTGGTAAAGGTATCGATGAGAGGCCATGTAGGAGTACATGGTGGGTTGTTTCATTGAAGCGAACTTAGGAACTGAGATCTGTGTTTGTGATCCATGAAATAGTTACTACCACACATTGGGATCCTTAATTGACCCTCTCGGCTTCTTAACCACCCCTGTTCATAGTCCGGGAGTTGCAAGTAGTTTACGGTGTTTGTAGCATCTTTGGGGCCGCATAACACTGACCTTAGGGGTGGGTTGTGTTGCGGTAGGCACCGTGGCCGGTGTACCGAGTGCCGTTTGGTATCTCGGGAACCCCACACATCGTTCGGGGCTGTATGGGAAACCTCGGCGGACTCCTGCGGATGGAACCGAATAGGCGATAAACCTGGACTAGGGACTTGAGTGTTTAGGTAGGCTGTGGCCAACACCCACGTTGGGCTTCCGCTTGAAGGTTGCAGTACATGTCGTGTAAACGATTTATAAGTGGTGAGCGTGTGTGAAGAAGTACACCCTGCAGGGTTAAATATGATCTATTGAATAGCCGTGTCCACGGAGAAGGACTTCGGGTTACCTATATCAGTTCATAGACAAGTAAATGGATACTACTAAAAGCCTCAAGATAAGTGTGAGTATCGTGGATGGCCCTCTCGTGGGATGACGAGAGAGGATCCACAGTGGAGTATTGTGATGGTGATTAGTGGACTCGTATGCGACAAATGCTTTACAAAGTGGTGTCACGTGGGATAGCTTAGCCAAGAGTCAAAGCTGGCTTGCTGCAATTAACTCCACTTCCTTCCTTGAGAACATGCATGTATGATAGGATTACGTGGTAAGACTTCTGAGTACTTTTGTACTCATGTTTGTAATCAATGTTTTTGAGAGGACTATACTACCCCTCCGACGGATTCTATGTAGATATTGACTTGACAGTGAACTAGCCACCCGGTGGCGATCTAAGACTTGTGAAGGGCCATTGTAGATAGAAAGGCTCCAACAAGCTTTCTTTCTTTCTAGAGTCTGTACTCAGACTAGTTTGCTTCCGCATGTGCTTGTATGATTGTATGACTTGAGTGTTGGGTCATGTGACCCCTACCTGTATGACTATGTTGTGTATGGCTCCTCGGGGCCTCCTAAATAAAGTACTTGAGTTGTAGAGTTTTGTTGTGATGCCTTGTGGTATTTACTCATATCGGGCATATTGCGTGTATGATTGAAATGCTTGGTATGAGTGGGATCCGACAAACTAGTTGTTTATCCTTGGCAGCCTCTCATATGGGGAAATGTAGTCTCGTGCTTACGGCGATAGTAGTCCGCTACAGCCGGTTCACGAGTCCTGCTAGCCCACACTCTGCTTGGACACTTGGTGGCGGCATGTGATTCATTTCGTTCCTATATACGTCCCTTGAAATGTCACGCGGTGATACTCGAGTCCTGCCTAGCTTGCTACAGCCGGAATACGGAGTCTGTTAGCCAGTGCTACAGCCCGAGTTCATCGTTGATGACCGACATGCTCAAGTGATTCATGTATGCCTGTCCCCATAGGTTAGTGCCGCTTTGGGTTCACGACTAGCCATGTCGGCCGGGTTCTTTGTCATGTGGATGCTAGCGACACTATCATATCGTGAGCCAAAAGGCGCCAAGCGGTCCCGGGCCATGGTAAGGCGACACCGTGTAGAATACCGTGCGTGAGGCCGCAAAGTGATATGAGGTGTTACCAGCTAGGTCGATGTGACTTGGAATCGGGGTCTGACAGCGTTGGCATCGAGCGGGGCTGCATGTAGGTTCGCTAAGCCAAACTGGTGAAGTTGAGTCTAGAAATGCTTTAGTTATATGTAGGGAATTGATTGTGGGAGGGAGCGTAAGGCTCTTTTTACTCCTTTACCTTATGCCCTCGATCCGAGTCATCCTTTTCTCATTCAACGTGGGTTTAGGACTAGGCTCTCTTTTCTCTATCGAGTTCACGTGTTACTAATCCGTAGTAACTTATAGGATTGTTGGTTACATCCTCGATTCGGTGCTACTAAATTTTAGTATGCTATCATTTGAACCAGAACCTTGATATGATGTTGTTGAGTGGATTTGCAATCTGATTTTAATGTCTCAAATCTGATTTTGAGCATTCTGAGATGTTATGCTGCCCGATTTTCCTAGAATTCTAATGCCTTGCATTGTGGCTGTGCTTTCGGATGGCTACCGTTCCCGAACCAAGTGGTTACTTTGACCCGTTGCATTGATGTGTGCGGGCACGGCCATGTTAGTTAGGGTGATGATTGAGGCTGGTTATCGATGGTATCTGAATATACCGTCGAGGAGCAGTTTAGGGATTTCAATCAAAGCCAATACCTATGCACGTTCGGATTTATCCATCTTATCCGAGCTCTTGAGCCACTTCACTGTTCTTATGGGCTCGGAATCACTATTGGAATGTCTGTGCAAGATGCAGCCTATTCCATGATGACTATTATTCGAGCGAACTGCCTTCTTTGGCAACAACGATTTTAAGCTATATGCGGCATCCCTCACAGGGCGCATGGCTACCTTGAGGTTTGTACAGCGATGCATCCCATGAGGACTCACTCCTTCGCACTACTCTTGAGTTCTTTGGAGGACAAGGACCGTGAGAACCGGGCCTTGCGTATGGAGCTTTTTAATGCCCGATCGACCCTTTGGCTACTCGACTAGGTTTGCACTGCCGTGCAAGCGGATATATGGACATGAGAGACTTGTACCCCGTGCGGGCGAGTCTGCCAGACTTCATGGAGTGGCATGAGGTTGGAGGCATCACTCCTCCTCGTGGGCCTCGTCTACCACCGTTTGTTGGTCCACGGCCACATCCGAGTCCTTATGGTCCACAGGACCCGCAGGATTGTCTGTTCCCGGACGATCATGTTCCACTTCCAGGTTTGGGTGGTGACTTCTATGAAGACTACTATGGAGCTGCCTGAGGTAGTAGTAGTATTCCTAGTGTGGTAATAGTTGTATTTCCACCGTCCTGCGTGACTCGTGGCATACGACTTAGTGTGTATCGTTCCGGAAGTGTAGAAAAATAATGTATAGGAGTTGGAATGCTTCCCATGAGATGTAACGCCTTTCCTTATAGTTGTACTCCGTCAGGCTTGTACTAAACTATGGATGGTGTGTATGACCGTTGGTATATATATATATGGCAGTTTTATATTACCATGTCATACGGATGAACATCTTTGCATTCCATGCTATCCATTACCTTCCGCATTTCCTTGTTAAATTCTGCCATCCTGGTTTAAACCTTTGCTTTGTCTCCCGGGATGGTCAACACGCCGCAATACTCCTGCTGTTCGGGCGGGGAGAAGCCAGATGCAGCCGAAATGTGGATCTGCCGCAACCGCCATCTTTGGCGAGGTGATCTTTGGAAGCGAGCATAATAAGTCTGAAACCAACCGCTTATTGGGCGGATTGAACAAAACACAGCCGCCAGCCAAGAAGCGATGTGGTCTCACTCAGCGATTTCGTCAAGCTATATCCCCAAAATTCAAATATTCCGTCGAGCCCCTCGGCGGATGATTGGCTCCGCGGCATCCACCACAAGCTGCGTTCCGCCAGCGTGGCTGAGGCGACAAGGTTACCTTTGCCGCCTATCATCTGGAAGGCCCCGCTAGTCTCTGGTGGGAAAATTATGAGGCTATCGTCCGGCTGGACAAGTTACCACTTGGGATGAGTTCAGTGCCGCCTTCATGAGCATCATATTCGAGAAGGTCTTATGGACCGCAAAAGGAGGAATTCTGCAGTTTCACCCAAGGTAGGTGACGGTGGATGCCTCTGCCGTGAATTTGGGAGGTTAGCACGTTATGCTCGAAGAAGTTTCTACCGATGCCAAGAAGCGAGGCAAGGTTCCGCAAGGGACTTAGCCCTGAGCTACGCCGAGATCTCCGTCTGCATGAGTGCACCTCTTTCCCGAAGCTAGTCAATAAGGCTATCAGTGCCGAAACTGGGCAGAATGATTTTGAGGCTTCACGCAAGCACGTCCGTGACTCTGGATCTTCATCCGGCTCTGGATCCCAGAAGCGCCGGGTTTGGGTTCCAAATACCGCTCTACCACCCAGGTTCACCCCGAGGCCATCCTTTGAGGCGCCTCGCCCCAACCAGCCGTATTTTCCACCCAATACTTATGGAGGTCCAACTGCTAATGCTGCTCCACGGCCAAATGTGATCACTTGCTTCAAGTGTGGAGAGACGGGCCACTATATCCGAGAGTGTCCCCAGAACAACCTCAATCAAGCTGGAAAGTCTGTTGGCGCGGCAAGCCAGCGAGAAAGGTGCCCTATGCTAAGCCGATTGCCACCGCTCGTGGCCATGTCAACTATGTCTCTGCTGAAGAAACCTATGAGGATCCCAACGTCGTCCTCGGTATGCTTCTTGTTAACTGCCATCCGGCAACCGTTCTTTTTGATACTGGAGCATCTCATTCATTTATTTACGAGAGCTATGCTCGATTGCACAACACCACATTCTCGTGACATGCCTACCTCCATGGAAATTCAAACTCCACGGCTCTAGATGGCAAACCTCTAGAATAAGTCATGGGAATGAAATTCTTGTCGACAGATTAGTCTTTCTTGCATCCCTAATAGCTCTCAAGTCCTCGGACATAAACAACATCTTGGGTATGGACTGGATGTCAGCCCATTATGCTAAGATTGATTGCTCTACTAGAACTGTTCAACTTACCCATCCATCGGGCAAGACAGTGAATGTTTTAACCCGAGTGTCTAAGCGCCAGTTTACTCCTTAAATGCCAACCCCCTTCCAGACCTCGAAGATATTCCGGTAGTCCGTGATTTCCCGGATGTCTTTCCGGAGGAACTGCCAGGTGTTCCACCTGACAGGGATGTCGAGTTCGTGATAGATCTTGTTCCCGGAACCGTCCCAATCTCTAGAAGACCTTATAAGATGGCACCCCTAGAACTAGCTGAACTTAAGAAACAACTCGATGACTCCTTGCAAAAGGGTTTCATCCGTCCTAGTTCATCTCCATGGGCTTGCCCGTCCTCTTCGTCAAGAAGAAGGATGGTACGGATCGGATGGTTGTAGATTACCGACACATCAATTTGGTCACTATCAAGAACAAGTATCCGCTCCCGGGATCAACGACACATATGATCAGCTCGCTGGATCCTCGATCTTCTCAAGATGGATTTGAGGTTGGGCTACCATCAAATCAAAATCAAAACGAGGACATACCTAAAAGCGGCTTTTGTTACTCGTTATGGTCGATCGAGTACACCGTCATGTCTTCGGTTTAACCAATGCTCCAGCCACCTTCTCTCGGTTAATGAACTCAATCTTCATGGAGTATTTAGATAAATTAAATAGTGGTATACCTCGATGATATACTCATCTACTCCAAGAATGAGGAAGAACATGCCGAACATCTAAGGCTAGTATTGATGAAACTTGAGAGCACCGCCTTTATGCCAAATTCTCTAAGTGTGAATTCTGGTTACAAGTGACCTATCTAGGACATGTAATCTCTGGTAAGGGCATTGCTGTCAATCCGGCGAGTTCAAGCCGTCCTTGATTGGACTCCACCTGAATCGGTCAAGCAAGTTCGGAGTTTCCTCGGTTTAGCGAGCTATTGCCGCCGCTTCGTCGAGAATTTCTCCAAAGTTGCTAAACCTCTAACGAACTCCTCAAGAAAGATAAGAAGTTGAATGGGCGCCACGGTCTGAGTTCAGCTTTGAGGCTGAAAAGGCGCTGACATCTGCTCCGTACTTGTTCCACCAGATTTCTCTAAGGACTTTATTATCTATTGTGGCGCCTCGCGACAAGGACTAGGTTGCATACTCATGCAAGATCGTCATGTGATTGCCTCGCTTCTCGGCGATTCGTCCACATGAGGATAACTACCCCACACGATCTAGAGCTGCAGCGATGGTTCATGCACTCAAAACCTGGCGACATTATCTTACGGGTAATCGTTGCGAAATCTACTGATCACCAAAGTCTGAAATATATCTTCACCCAACGGTTTGAATCTCGAGGCAAAGGCGTTGGGTCGAGTTGATACAGATTTCGACTTAGGAATATCTTACACCCGAGCAAAGCCAATGTCATGGCTGGCGCACTAAGTCGCAAATCTTATTGTAACAATCTGATGTTACAACAAAGTCAACCATTTCTCCACGAGGAATTTACGTAAGCTTAATCTTCACATTGTTCCTCGAGGATTCCTTTCCACCACAGTGGCGAAACCCAACCTTACGGATCGAATCATAGCTGCTCGGCGGTATGATAGAGGATATCTCGGATCAAGGAGAACATTGCTAGCGGAGCTGCTAAATGTTTCTCCATAGATGAAACAGTGTTGTCTTCTTTGAAAACGCTTGGTGGTTCCCAAGAAACAGCAGCTACGACAATTGATCCTTAAGGAAGCTCATGACTCTCCTCTCACCATTCATCTGGTAGTACTAAAATGTATCAAGATCTCGCCGGAGGTTTTGGTGGACTAGGATGAAGAGAAATCGCTCAATACATTGCTAAGCTGCGGCGTCGTCGTCGAGTTAAAGCCGAGCATCAACGACCTCTTGGTACCCTTCAACCTTTGGAAATTCCTGAATGGAAATGGGATAAAATCGGTATGGATTTCATTACGGGTTTCCCAGGACCAAGAGAGGAATAATGCCATCTTCGTTGTCGTCGATCGTCTTTCCAAAGTAGCCCACTTCCTGCCGTTAGTGAGAGTATAACCGCTAGCCAGCTAGCTGATTTGTACATCTCTCGAATAGTGTCTCTTCATGGTATTCCATTAGAGATTAACTCGGACCGTGGAAGTCTCTTCACCTCTCGATTTTGGGAAAGTTTCCAAAAGCGCTATGGAACTCGTCTCTCTTTTAGCACCGCTTTCCATCCTCAATCAAGTGGTCAAGTAGAGCGAGTCAATCAAATCCTAGAGGATATGCTTGAGCTTCATCATCTCTTCGGCATGAATTGGGAGAAATGCCTTCCATTCGCCGAGTTAAGCTTATAACAATAGCTATCAAGCCAGCTGGGCAAGCCCCTTCGAGTTCTTTATGGGCGGAAATGTGAGCGCCTCTTAACGGTGAAACCGGGAGAGACAACTCTTTGGCGGATATGATTCGAGAAGCGAAAAAGAGCAGGTTCGCGTTGTTAGTGAAAATTGAAAACAGCCCAATCTCGTCAAAAGAGCCATTATGACCGCAAGCATAAGCCTATGACCTATGAAATTGGCGAGAAGGCCTACCTTGGGTTACTCCTTTGAAGGAACCCATCGATTCGGTATCAAAGGCAAGTTGGCTCTTCGTTACATTGGACCCTTCGCATTCTTGCCAAGCGAGGAGAAGTTGCCTACCAATTGGAACTACCTCCGCATCTTTCGAGTCCATGATGTCTTCCACGTTTCCCAACTCGGCGTTGCTTCTCGGATCCTATCCGTGGAGTGGACCACAAACGCTTGATCTCCAAGATAACCTCACCTATCGAGAATATCCGCTTCGTATCCTCGATCAAGCCGGCGTACCACTCGGCGTCGGAATATCAAGTTTCTAAAGGTTCAATGGTCAAACCATTCCGAGCAAGAAGCAACTTGGGAAAGGGAGGATCGCCTTCGACTTGAGTATCCCACCTTTTTCATGACAGATCCTAAATCTCGGGGCGAGATTCTTTTGAGTGGGGTGAGTTGTCACATCCAGTTAGACCATGCATTAGGGTGTGCATCATGTTTAAATTTCATTTGAATTTGAAATGGGGAAGGCAGAAACCCCGAACACCCCCTTAAAACAACTAGGGTTTACTAAAATTATTTCAATGAATCCGAAATGCCCTTCAAAATGCTCATCCTCTTTGTTTTGGTTCAGAACCCATGTCAAAGGAGGTGTATCATTTTCTAGGTCATCAAGGTTCTAGGATTAATCCACAAGTTTTGAACTTGAGCATTTTAAATTATATAAAATATTTTAAATGTTCAAAATTGCCAAACCAAAATGTTTCATGTTGGGAATATTCCAACAAGTGACCAGGAGCATTTTGGTAATTTTAAAACAGTTTTGGTATTTTAGAAAACCCCACAAAGTTGCAGAAAATAGAAAAAGCTTAAAATGGAAAAAACCTTACATGCATGCGTGCCCGGCCCACCTGCCGGCCCAGCCCACAGCCGCCTGCCATGGTGCTGCTTGGCTCAACAGCAGCAGCAACTGATGCCCGACAATGAGCTCGAGGCGAGCCACGCAGCTGGCCGCCGCCTGCTTCACCTCCTCGCCGCCTCGCTGCCTGGGCGGCCTCCACGTCGTCGCCCGACCCCTGGACACGCCATTCGCCCCTGCCTCTCTCTCGCTCTCCCCCAACCTGGCAGCGCCATCGCCGCCGCGCCACCGCCAAATCGTGCTCCCTGCCGTCCATGCTCCTCCCCACCATGTCCGGGAGCTCCGCCGCCTCCACTACCCCTAGCTAGCTGAGTCCCGCTCGCTCTAAGCACCCGAACCTAGCTCACCGACCTCGGCCAGGCTCGAAGCCGCGGAGATCCCTCTTGGCGTCGTCGGCCCCCAGTTCATCCCGACCTCGGCGAGGCTCTCTCTGAGACCGCTGTGAGCCAGCTACCTCCCATCCTCTCCACTCTCTTTCTCGTGCACCACAACGACCCAACCACGATCACCCGAATGCACCACCGGGGCTCGTGCGCCCGGCAGGCTCCGGCCACCCAACCCACGCCACCGTGTCCATCGCACTCACCGAGTTGCATTGGGTCTAACTATGCACCCCACGCGCCTCACTTTGCCCCCTAGCAACAAACCGAGATCACCCGAGCCCGCCGCCGCCAAACTCGTCGCGGCGCCAACTCCGGTCACCCGACTCAACTAACCCCACCAAGCAGCTGCGGTTCATCTCCAGCTCCACGTAGATGCCTTCGCGCCCCATTTGGTGGCGGAATGTCAAAAGCACTTTGCCCGCCTTTGGCCTCGCCCGGCTGCTGAGCGCCAGGCGAGTTGACCATGACCAGCGGTGGTGGGCCTGTTGGCCCTTTCGAGTCAATGACAGGTGGACCCCGGTTAACTAATTAGATTAGTTCTAATTAAAATTAATTAGCTACACTAACTCTGACATGCGGGTCCCACTGTCGGTTTGACACAGACGACCCGTTGACCCTGACGTCACGCTGACCTCATCTTGGCGCATTAATTCAATTCTGGATTTATTTTGATATAATAAATTCCAGAATATAATTCAAATTTCAAATGCTTATAACTTTTATTCTATAACTCCAAATGCAAAGATTTATATATGAAAAATTATCAGAAAAATACACTCTATCCATCGGTACAGGTTTCATGCATGTTAAAACAAGTTAACTATGCTGACTAACCAGAATAAGTTATTGCACCATTAGGACTAACTCAAATGAGCTATCATTTGAATCCTTGATTCAAATGAGTTCATCCCCTGTTCTTTCAGCTTCATTAGACCAACACACATCCATATTGCCATGTCATAGCATGCATCATGTTGTTGCATATTGTCATGTGTGTTTACTTTCGGTGTGCTTTCATGATAGGTTACGCCCGAAGATAACCTCGACTACCCATCTGAAGGCAGTTCCCTACCCAGTTCCATCGGGCAAGCAACCCGTTGATCATTCGATACAAACCCATGTTCTCGCTTACGCTCTCGTTTCTGCATTAAGACAACGCGATTCAAACTGTTGTGTGCTGCGGTAGTTGAACCCACTTCCTTTGCATGACTGTCATTGCCACAGTAACTAGATGAAACCCACTAGTATGTGTAGGAGTTGATTGAGCCATGTTTGTGATTCCTACCATGCTATGCTTGCTATGCTTAGAGTTGTGTCGGTCGGCTCATCGGGATGATGAACTGGAGTGAAAGGTTGTGTTGGTTCGAGTGTAAGTGTTGAACACGATTTGGTAAAGGTATCGATGAGAGGCCATGTAGGAGTACATGGTGGGTTGTTTCATTGAAGCGAACTTAGAACTGAGATCTGTGTTTGTGATCCATGAAGCAGTTACTACCACACATTGGGATCCTTAATTGACCCTCTAAACTTCTTAACCACCCTGTTCATAGTCAGGGAGTTGCAAGTAGTTTACGTGTTTGTAGCATCTTTGGGGCCGCATATAGCGCTGACCTTAGGGGTGGGTTGTGTTGCGGTAGGCACCGTGGCCGGTGTGCCGAGTGCCGTTTGGTATCTCGGGAACCCTGCACACATCGTTCGGGCTGTATGGGAAACCTCGGCGGACTCCTGCGGATGGAACCCGAATAGGCGATAAACCTGGACTAGGGACTTGAGTGTTTAGGTAGGCTGTGGCCAACACCCACGTTGGGCTTCCGCTTGAAGGTTGCAGTACATGTCGTGTAAGCGGCGATAAGTGGTGAGCGTGTGTGAAGAAGTACACCCTGCGGGGTTAAATATGATCTATTGAATAGCCGTGTCCACGGAGAAGGACTTCGGGTTACCTATATCAGTTCATAGACAAGTAAATGGATACTACTAAAAGCCTCAAGATAAGTGTGAGTATAGTGGATGGCCCTCTCGTGGGATGACGAGAGAGGATCCACGGTGGAGTATTGTGATGGTGATTAGTGGACTCGTGTACGACAAATGCTTTACAAAGTGGTGTCACGTAGGATACCTTAGCCAAGAGTCAAAGCTGGCTTGCTGCAATTAACTCCACTTCCTTCCTTGAGAACATGCATGTATGATAGGATTACGTGGTAAGACTTGCTGAGTACTTTTGTACTCATGTTTGTAATCAATGTTTTTGAGAGGACTATACTACCCCTCAAGCCAGTTCTATGTAGATATTGACTTGACGAGTGAACTAGCCACCGGTGGCGATCTAAGACTTGTGAAGGGCCATTGTAGATAGAAAGGCTCCAACAAGCTTTCTTTCTTTCTAGAGTCTGTACTCGAGACTAGTTTGCTTCGCATGTGCTTGTATGATTGTATGACTTGAGTGTTGGGTCATGTGACCCTACATATGACTATGTTGTGTATGGCTCCTCGGGGCCTCCTAAATAAAATACTTGAGTTGTAGAGTTTTGTTGTGATGCCTTGTGGTATTTACTCATATCGGGCATATTAGTGTATGATTGAAATGCTTGGTATGAGTGGGATCCGACAAACTAGTTGTTTATCCTTGGCAGCCTCTCATATGGGAAATGTAGTCTCGTGCTTACGGCGATAGTAGTCCGCTACAGCCGGTTCACGAGTCCTGCTAGCCCAGCACTCTTGCTTGGACACTTGGTGGCGGCATGTGATTCATTTCGTTCCTATATACATCCCTTGAGGAAATGTCACGGTGATACTCGGAGTCTGCCTAGCACTACAGCCGGAATCGGAGTCTGTTAGCCCGTGCTACAGCCCGAGTTCATCGTTGATGACCGACATGCTCGAAGTGATTCATGTATGCTGTCCCCATAGGTTAGTGCGCTATGGGTTCACGACTAGCCATGTCGGCCGGGTTCTTTGTCATGTGGATGCTAGCGACACTATCATATCGTGAGCCAAAAGGCAAAGCGGTCCGGGCCATGGTAAGCGACACCGTGGGAATACCGTGCGTGAGGCCGCAAAGTGATATGAGGTGTTACCAGCTAGGTCGATGTGACTTGGAATCGGGGTCCTAACACTTGATGGGCGAATAAGATAGGGCATCTTCCTCGACTCCTCCACTAGGGAGCTACATTGACTTAGGTCTCCCTCTAGCTCAAAATCCTTTATTAGGATCATATTACGAGCATGAATCTGTAGGTGGAGGCGTTTGCATTGCATTGCATCAGACTTGATTTCAGTCCCTTAATGCCAAGTTTGACAGCCATGGCATTGTTACGCTTTATTCTTTTCATGCGCAAGCTCATAAGCATTATGATCTGTTGAGAATCTGAGATTCATGAAAACATAAAAAGTAGTCAGATTATCTATGGAATGCATTGCGGATTCAACTCGGAGAGTGTCTCCCTATAAACCCCTGCATATGCAAAGTTCACCTCCCCAACCGTGCTAACCAAACCACACACAGAAATACAAACCCCTTATGTCTCTATATAGGCGAGGCACACATTTCAAAACTAACGTAGGAACATTAGAATCATATGAAATTCGTATTTGAACAAATAAACTAAGCAACTATGAGTGGCGTAATGTTTAGCTTCAAGGGTGGAGTGTTGGTAGTGCGACACAAAGCAAGTAGGCAGATTGTATTCCATGTAAAAGATCGAAACCTATGTAAAAGCTGGAAATGACACTTTCTTTCTATACAATGCGTGTTAGTTACCCACACATGATGGAAGAGATCACATAGAAATACTATTCACTCAGGTCTATGGTTCGATATTTAGAAACAGGTGGTCCACCCTAAAGAATATTGACAACAAATATGACAAGGCAATCATAGATGTAGTGAATCAATCATTTACTTGTGAGCTTATTAGGACAAGTATGCAGAATTATAGCTGCGATGAGAGCCGTCCAAAATCTGAATGAAGAAGTTTGTCTAGCACTTATTGTTTGCAACTAATCGGCGTGAATAATTGGATATTATATCGAATGAGTAAGAAAGACAAGTAAAATTGTCAACAAACCTGGCTTGCGGTAGTAATGTGGGTCAATGTCTAGCGACCAACAATCCAAAATGACTAGTTTTTGTTCCAAGGGCGAATTTTGAAAACCACATGAACTTTAGAGGTACTAAAGATTGCGAAATACATCTGAACCATTAAGTGTAGGTAGCAGAGCACACAACAAACCCTAATGACAGTCCTGCCTAATGAGTAATGAATCAATTAGAAAATGGGTGATGAGGAGTGGCTCTTTGAGTGTTGAGGGCGTATCTCGGGATAAATCAGGTTGGCTTGGTGGGTCTGCGCTGAGCCATGAGCAATTTGGGAAGGTAGGCGCGGCGGCGCGCCGAACAGCGATGGCGCTGTTAGGCGGCGGCTCCTGGCCTCTGTTAGTCAGCGTCTCCTCCTAGAGTCATGCCATCCGGGGACTGCAAGTCGCCCGGCGAGGCAAGCTGACTAGAAGCAGATAGAGATCGAGCGGAGTAGAACAGAGGAATCGGGGCTGGGGCGACCCAAAATCCCGAGGTGGGCGGCCTGATGGGCACCACAATGAGATACACACCGGCGGCTAACATGCATTTTGAAACTAATTTAGGAACATTTAGCTGACCAATTAAACAACTCTATTTTAATAATATCAGATTCATATTTGAACATCTAAGCTTGTTTAGCTTGATGCATGGAGCGATGTTATTATGACCGAAGCACGTATTACGATCGTATGGTGATCATAAAAAGGAAACTCTAAGCATATTTTTTAGCAAAGAGGTTTCCCCTCCGATTTCTATTAAAGAAACCACCACGGAACCAACATGATCAATTAAACCCTAAGCATGATCAATTAAACCGTATTATGGCTGTGCCCTGGCAGATTTGAAGCTGCCAACCGGATAAATGATATTTAGCATCCATTGTTTGCTTTGAACTAAGAACTAAATTCTAAGAGCTAAAAAGAAAGTAGAGTAACAAAGTTAAGATCTATTTTCTGGTTGAGATCAAAAAGTTGAGGAGATATGAAGTACCACCTCTCTTGCGGCGCCACGTAGGCATTGGGGGTGCGATGGCTGTCGGTGGCGTTGAAGCAGATCGGCGCCACGTAGGCATGGAAGAGAAGGTGGTGTGAGCGGCCCCGGCAAAGAGGACGACGGCGCCGATGAAGCGTGAGGACGCGATGCAAGGCTATTGGTCCATCGCCGTGGATGAGAAACATCCATCTCTAGCGATGGGCAGCGGTCTTGGTAGGTGCTCGGCATGGTGGAGGGCGGTGGCGATGGATGTGGTGGAGGACAGCGGCGATGGATGGGGTGGCGGACGGAGGCTGGTGTGGGGATGGGGTGTTCTAGCGGATGGTGTATGAATGGGAAAATGGAGGGAGAGTGCAGGGGAACCATGTTTTGGGATGCTTTGTCGAAATATGGGAAAATTCTGAACTTAGCCCCGTTTAAAATTTGGACATCTCGTCGGTTGGGGATAGGACGGTAATCTCGCATCTCGCCAATATTTGCCCAGAGCGATTTCGAGCAAGGAGAGGGTGGTTGGCACCCATGGTTGGCGCCCACGGTGTATGAACCGGGCTGACAGGTAGGGCGGTCGTGTCACGTCTGAGTGAAGTTACAAACCTGCCCCTATTGAAAATATTTTCCTACATCGATTTTGGCCGAGTCGAGTTTGTTTTGCATACCGTGTATGAATGGGGAATGGAGGGAGAAATAGAGGTCTTTCAGACGAGCTTGAATCAAATGTGTTTTGCCGCCCATGTTTGACGCCCACCATGTCGGAATGGGCTTAGAGGCGGTCGTGTCACGTCCAATTGAAGTTACTAACCTAACCCCATTTTGGCGGTGGAAATCGGGCTGATGGATTGTCCATGTAATGGGTAGACAGTAATTTCCATCTCCCAAACACTTGGCCGACGGCCGGCGTGGGAGTGGACATTTGCTGCTTCTTTGAATTTTGGGACAATAAGCATCCACTTTTACCACAGCAACTAAATTGAATCCATTTTGTATTCCTATATTAATCTTTATAAATCATTCTATGTGTTTTATATATCTTCAAAAGGACGACAAAGATGTATTCCTTTGTCATATATGAATATGGTTTACAAATGCCGATACTCAAATTCAGAAACTAGTATCCAATTTAAGGTGATTTCGAATGTTTGGAACACTTCATGTCCAATTCAAATGTCACACGCAGCATAATGTGTATTCCCATTTAGATATGTACACAAGCGATGTATCAAGATTCAAATACCGAGCCAATCAACCAAGAATGTACAGAACTAACAGACATATAAACACTTATAGAGTATATGGATCAATAATATCAACTAACATACATAAGCCAGGCATTTGTACTTTTTTGGCTACAACATCCTTTTTTAGCCAGCATCTTGGCCCTTTCGATCGTGCCACTTATGGTCCATCTATACTACTACTATTGCTGAATGCACATTCAGCCCGATTAACATATTTGTAGGTGCAGCACAGCAATCCAAATGAAATGTCTCCGAGTCTTATCAATTAATACAGACTTGTGCTCAAATAAAATTACAAACCAAAAAACAAAAAAATTATTACATGATCTCTAAAACAAATGGTTTGATTGATTACATGAGCAGACAACACAAAGGTTATTCAACTATGGAAAGAACATTTCACCTATGATTTACCAAGTAGGAATTTAATTTCTTTTTTCCTTGAGGACCTTAACAATCTGGTCGAGTCTCAACTTGCTTCGTTTTGAAATCCACCAAATATTTAATGGTTGTCTTGAATCTGCTTGTCATTGTGTTGTTTGCTTCCTCAACATGTCAACTTCATCTCTAAGTCGAAGCGAATCTCTTTCTACTACTAGTTTAGCCTCTAGAGCATCAGCAGTTGGCAATTCATAATGCGATTGGGCGGTGCCCTTCTTTGTGGGATGATGCAACATCCATGGGGACCTCGCTCTTTGATCTTGGGCTAACCTGTTTTGCCATTAAAGTTCGATTGGATTCGGAAAAGTTGAAGTTAGCAAAACATCTCAAGCTGGGAGTTATAACAGCAAACCAGTTAAACAAACAAGGAATTAAAGAGTTTCAATTGGACGCTGAAAAGTACTCCCTCCGTCCCATAATGTAAGACGTTTTTTAACACTATGCTAGTGTCAAAAAACGTCCTATAATATGGGATGGAGAAATGATTAATAACATCATTGTAACCGCTGTTGCAGCAACAAAGCTGTTAAACAAACAAGTAGATATTTAAGTTAAGGCAAGCAGGTAATTCTTAACGATAAGTATCAAACACATAGATAGGCTACAATATGATTAACAGGCTGTGCCATTATGTAATCGATAGCAAACTAAATAAAGCCAAACAACGTAATTGAACAATTTTGCAATAAGTAGCTAACTAAAATTCGAGAAGCGAGTGGCGAACTTCGCTAGTTCTTTGTACATGCACACTACAACTTCTTTTTAAACACAAGGTTGTACAAAGGAGTCCATGGCATCAATTGCTTGGATCGCGGTCCCAATACTTCTTTCTTCCCACCTTTGCATGGGTAAGTCGAATGATTAATCTGGTAAGATGGTGCGTCCTTGATATGTTATATGAGGGCGTGTAGTCGAACTAGTTGTAGCCAAACACATCACTGCGGCTTTTCTTGTATATTTCATGCGATTACTTTTGGCATATCAAGATCTAAGCAATCTACAATAGGATGAAAAGTGGCATCCTTCACATTATTGGCGAACTCAGTTCATAGAAACAAGCAATTCAATCATTCTATGGGTAAATCAAAAGCTCCTTTGGAATATTTTCACTATCCAATCATACTGCATAAAAAGGCGATGCCACCATAGAGGCTGGTATGGTGACGCCTCGGTGGCTGGAAAGTGTGCACCTAGTTTGAGTCATCGGGTTGGCCCATGCTAGTTTTGTTAGTCCCAACATGCGGCGGGCAATGTAAAAATTGAAGAAAATGTTTCAACTTGGATGGGCCAATAAAATAAGTGCAAGGCAGGCCCTATAGCAGGCTCGTGGCCAAACGAGCACTTCCCATATCGATCGACAGCAGGAAAAATCCCAATTCATTCGCTTCACCCTCCAGTCTGGTTCGCTCCTAACCTAGCCGCCGCTGGACAGACCGACACAACACTTCCTCGCACCCTCGTTGGAGGCGGTCGTCGAGCTTCAAGCGAGCGGAAGGACAAGAAGATGAAGATCAACCACAGGTGTAGCTGCGTGGGAGGCAGCGGCGGCAACACGGGCATGGCATCGAGCTTGCGCAAATGGACGATCGCAGCTTGCAAGAGTAGCATGCGCAATGGCGGGTACATCACATCCCTGATTATATCTAATTCAACTCTTTAATTTCTGGCCAATAGTTAAACCTGCGGTGTTGTAAAACTGCTTGTATGTAGGGAATCTATGAGAAAATGAAAACAATTTCTACTTATTTTATAACTCCCCAATCAATCTTGAACTAGCTGAATCGATGTATCTAATCAAGTTTCGGTGCAAACATACAAGCTCATGTTGTTCTTGAGCACGAAGTGTCTAATGAGCAATTTGCTAATGAAGGATTTGATGCAAACATTTTACATGCTCTGGTGATGAGCATATAGTGTCTAATGTGGGATCTAATGCAAGCATTTTGCAAGCTCATTGAAGGATTTATTGTCTAATGATGATCTACTATGTTGAGAGAGCAGAGATTTGCGAGGCATTAATGACAAGCAAATTATAGTGCATTTTCATAGCTTGAGGAAGCGTCGAGGCCATCTACGAGAAAGTCCCGTATCATGACAACATAGCATAAATACTTTTCTAATCTGTTGTTTGAAACTATTGGCATACTTATGCGGGATAGATATATTGATATGCAGTTTGTGGACTGGTTATACATGCAATTACACTTGATATTTTCAGCAAGAGAACAAATAATTCAAGCGGTACAGACCATGTTTGTAGTCCTTGTACACCATGTTGCATTTTGTGTTTTTGGTGCTTGCATCATTTAGTGTTTATAATCTGAACTACTTTGGATCATTAGCTGGTTTTCAAAGTGCATGTAGCTTCACATTTCTCAAGTTATGTTGATTTCTGGAGTGCAAGTGCCTTCGTATTTTTAAGTTAAATGTTAGCCCTTGGTAACTTGAATTAGTGGATCAGCCACTTTGCACACAAATCATACGAATGCCGTCTGAATTAAATGAAATCAGAGGGACTTCGCTAGCTCGTTGTACAAGCTCACTGCAGCTCTTCTTGCGCTTGGGATGTTCCATGTACAAGTCCATGTTACCACTTGCTTGGATGTGCAGGCCTTGTGCTCCTTGCATCCCCTCTGCATTTTGACACGGCGAATGGTTGATCAAATAAGAGAATCGACCTTGATGTTGTATCGGAGGACGGAATGCTTACAAGGTTATCTGGTGTGCATGATTTGTACGGATCCGTGCCCGTCATGCTTCGCTAAAAATGGATTTGCTTGTTTGGATGATATCTCGGAAGAAATAAGAGTTAAAGTCGAGTTGCATAGGCGTGTAAGCTAAGAGAAGTGAAAGGATATCAAACATCGCCGGAGCGATTGCGAGGGTGATGTGTGGATACCTAGTTCGAACGGCATTTGGGCATGCTCGCCTAGCTAGGCGGAGTCACTTGAGCCGTTGAGGGTGATCTTGCTGGTGTTGGCTGGCCGCGCGCGGTGCAGATCTTGAGTGGCAGCGGGCGCTTCTGATCTGATGGGCAGACCGTTGGTGAAGCTAGCGGCCTCGAAGCGGAGAATCTGACGATGTGCTTGGTGAAGTAGCCCGTGAGCTGGGAGATGGCGTCGGTGAAGCGCTTTTGATGCGGTGGAACTTCGGTGTCTGTGAGGCCGCGTCGGTTCGCGGCGGCGGCGTTGTCGATGGACCACCGGTCGCGGTGCGAGGGCGTAGATGAGGTAGCTCCGATCGGTGGTGAAGCGCGACCGTCGTCTTCGTCGTCGTCATCAGCGCGAGGTGGGGAAGCGGTGGGGAAAGAGGCGAGGCGAGGCGATTCGAGGATTTGAGCAATCTGGCGCGGA
Source organism: Aegilops longissima (assembly GCA_021605205.1). Classification (NCBI taxonomy): domain Eukaryota; kingdom Viridiplantae; phylum Streptophyta; class Magnoliopsida; order Poales; family Poaceae; genus Aegilops; species Aegilops longissima. Next base: position 447,650,366 of record CM038677.1, on the reverse strand, counting down.
AGGGGCGGTGGAAAGATAGATTTTGCGGCTGGAATTGGGGCCGCCAAATATTTCAATCCGAAGCGTGGAAGCGAACTTATATTATCGTCGTCCTTTTTTTGGGGGAGGGTGGGTGGCTGGGTGCTACGCGTCCGTCCGACACCGCGACCACCCGGCAGGACTATGCTTGGTGCCTTGAGGCACCTGCCTTTGTGTCCATGACATGTGGGCCCAACAGGTGGCTGGCCCACATGTCGATCCTGTCAGCAGTTTCCTTTAAGGCACCGAAGCAGCGTCCACCCGACCACGACCACTGGTCTGCACTGGTGCGCCTACATTTGAGAATGCAAATGAATCTTCTTTCATTTGCAAGCGAATCTGTATGTATTACCATGCCGTGTTTTCCTTGCAATAATTAGTCATTGAAGCGACATACTCCATCCGTTCACTTTTGTAAGTCGTTTGGACAACTTAAAATGAATTGTTTTGCACATTATGCGAAATGTCTTCATGGTCTTATAAAAGTGAACAGAGGGAGTACTATAAATTAATTAATGCGGAGTTATTTGAAAAAAAATCGAAACGGTACCCACGCTAACGTGGATTAGAGTGTGTCACATGATTAGTTATTTGAATTAGAGTGTGTGTCACGTAGTTAGTTATTTGAATTAATGTGTGTGTGACGTAGCGATCTCCAATTCTAACGTGGATTTCGCATTTCACTGTATCCACGCTACTTTTTTAATACAAATTCATATGTATATGATGAACACCATGGTAGTGAGAAAACTTTTGGATGGATTCAAACATATGACCTACAAAATAGCACAACAAATTGAGCCAATGTCAACTTTTCAAAACTTAGTATGGCACGAATCCAAAATAATTACCTGTATGCCTGGTCCTCGGTTGAAATCTTACAATGTACACCGAATTGAAACATCGATATTAAGTCTCGTACTATGTACATTCAAATGTTGTTTTAGCCCCCCCCAGCAGCGCTAAGCATAACATACTTCTGTATCGGTCAATCTTCCTCTCCTAACCACCTTAGCAAGCTATCGGTTTCCAACACACGTTCATTCTTTCTCTCCATGTTTGATCTCTAAGTCTCTCAACTACACAACCCTTTTTCCCTCCTGTTACCAAATGTACTTACCTCACACACCGCCATTGCACCCCATGCAGAGCTCTCTCTCTCCCCCTCTCCCTCTCACCCTCTCGCGCTAAATCTGCATTGCCTATCTAGCCCCCCCAACCTCTCGTGCGCCTGAGCATGCGTTGTATATCTAGGTCACTCCCTCGAGACTGTCTCACTCTTTCTTCCGCATGGCGGGCCACACTCGCTCAATCTAGCTCTCTTTATCTGAGTCTCATTTAACCTTGTTTTCTTTCATGCACAAATGATATATCTCCCTGTTAGGGCCTCGTCGACACACTCTATACTCTCTCCATGATTGTCTATCTAGGTCAGTCCATCCAAGCCGCCGCCACTCTTTCGACCTCATGGTGGGCCACGCTCACTCAATCTCTCTCTCTCTCTCTATCTATCTATCTATCTCTATCTCTCTCTCTCCGTATGTCTCGATTTACCTCGCTCTTTCTCGGACAAAAACGATATATCACCATGTTTGAGCCCAATTCGACGTATTCACATTGTATACTCTCTCACGCACATCGTCTATCTAGGTCACTCTCTCCAACCCGTCTCACTCTTTCGATCTCACGGCGACCCTATGTGGTCGGTTGACCTTCTTCCTCCACGCACAAAATATATCTACGTGCGTGAGTGGATCATATCTCAAGCTCTATCTTACAGCCCTCACCCTTACCAAAAGCTCAATCGGACAATATCTCTCGAGCATATATATTTGTTCAATGAATGTCGGATCGCACTCACTTTGTCTCTCTATCTATATGTCTCTCTATTGACCTCGCTTTCTCATACCGTATCTTCCAGCGATGAAGCTACTACCTCTCCATCCCTCATAAAGTCGGACTATTTACATTGCGAGGGCACTCCAACCTTGGATTAATTTGTGTAGGCATTTATTCCGGTCGGTTTAGATTATATTTTAGTAGCATTATTTACAACTTCTCCAAACACCGTTGCAACCACATAACTCCCTAGTTGATTTCCCTCTGGCTCGGTCATCGCTCTCTCACGTCCTTTCTAGCCTTCAACGTTGCACCATGGTATTATTGAAAAAACTATGTTGTTCTCTTTAATTATTATAAATAAGCTACAAAACTACACACCGATAGTCCACTTGGAATGGAACAAATTTCGACCCACAAATTAAAGTGCTACAAACTACACACGAGGGCCCACATGTCATGAGACAAATTTGGACCCATATACAAATTAAAAATAAAGGACAAGGATCGAACATGCGATCGGGCCTTCAAGCCGCATACGTTAATAGGCAACATCGTAGAATACAATGTTTGTTGTATCCCCTTTGTTCACATAATGTTTTTATATTACCACAAACTAAATAATGGATAACATGTAATATTATTTTTAGTACTATTTGCCTTCACTTACCGATGGGTTCCATGTGTGCTTTCTCTCCCTCTCCTCCCCTTCTGCGTTTAGGCCTTGCGGTCAAACAGGAAGAACTTCATGAGGCGATGTTGCCTTTGACCATATCTGGGCGCGTTCACAAGTCACGACACCAGTTTCACGTACTAGCAGCACTAGTCGGTGTGTCGCGTGCAATGCCGTTAATTTGGAAGTATATTAAGTGCATGCGGATATTAAATACTAGGATATTATTTGCGTGTTGTCATGTGATTAGCACTATTTTGGCATGAAATTAACTGCACACTAAACATGTTGGCGCTTCGACATTAAAGCAGTCTAGGTCGTTGGATGACAAGGAATACATGTGGCTTGATGATGTTTTATATTTAATTTGATCGGCTCTAGCAGAACATTCAATAGATCAAACCATACATTTCGTTCAGTCTAACTCCGACTTTAAATTATCTGACGATCGATATAAAATAAGCGGAAATGATAAATGTTCAGATTTTAATCATTGCAATCGAGCGTTTTCATGGCAAATTTAGATTCTGCGGCGGCGGCGAGGGCATCTCGCGGTGAGAAGCGGCTCCTCTGCCATGCTACGTGTGTCGTCGAGCCCTTGACCGGCGGCGGCGGCGGCGTCTTGTGCCGTTGTTGGCGTACTCTGGGCGTTAGCCTAGCTTCAAGGAAGGCCAAAATGTTACGGACTTGAGCGAAGTCAAGCTGGCGGGAGGAGGCGTGGCGTTAGTGCAGGAAGCGGTCGATGGCGGCCATCCATGCGGCGAGAACCCACCACCAGCGAGCAGAGTCTTTGTCAGCAGCGGCGGAGACATTCGTGTGCGCGGGCACCGGCTGCAGCAGCGCCGCGTCGGTGCAGCGCGCTGCTGCGCTGGCAGGTGCAGGCACCGCAGCGGCGTGTCTTGTCGATGCCTGCAGCGCATGTCTGTCGCGGCAAGTGCTCGGTAGCGTGAAAGTCGGCGAGGACCTCGTGGAACCCGTGGCATCAAGCTTCGGCCACAATGTGCGGCTCCCAGCCCATCAATGCCACGGGGATGGGTGCTGCAGCGGTCGGGCGATGGGGCCGGAGCGAGGCGGGGACGGTAGCGGCGTCTTCCCGCAAGGCCAGTTCAAGCTCGTCCGGGCGCCTTACGTTCTTGAGACTCGGCTGGGTGTCTTCCTCATGGCCCCAGAACACTAAGGGCAGACCATCGTGATGCGGCATGGCGTGCGTTTAGGTCGAGCTAGTTGGAGGTAGCAGCGGAGAATCGAGAGGAAGAGAGAGGATTGTAGAGATATCGGGTAGTGCGGGGTTGATTTTAAACTGCGGCGCGGCGACATTAAAAGTGGGAGCAGTTGGGGACGGCGGTGGGCGGCGAACTGGTCAAAGGCTCGCCACCGGTGAGTCTGCCGCAATGATGCTTTCTTTCGCGCTTCCACGACAGCGGCGCGATGGTCTACTCGCATACCTCCGTCGACTCACACGCTTGTTGGGGCGGCACTGCCGATGAAAGCGGGTACTCGTGGCGGCGCGTAAGCATACGGTTTCAATAGTGAAAGCATTAGCCTTAACGTGACAGGTCTTTGTTCCAAAATACCTTGGCTCTTCATTTGTGCAACTTTTCATAAGCAGCTTGTCTCAAATTGAAGAAAAAACTTACAGTAACATTTGTGCCATATCACGTGACCGTGCTCGGTTTCAAAATTTATGCTCACTTTTGGATTTTCTGAAATTTAAGATCCGAGATTGAAACAATATCAAAACCTGCATCATGCAATAAATTTTTAAGCCGTACATCTGTCTGTTGTATTTCTTAAGAAAGGATTTGGTCAAACATTTTGCTAGTTAAACCTCCTTTCCGGTTTATAGGGCTCAATTCAAAATCTCACCAACCAAGGTAGATGGTGAGTGGTGGAACAATTGTTGTAGTTTGCAAAACCACTCAATTAATCGCTTGTTTTCCTCAAAATTGTGTTTACGAATGCATTAATTGCAATGCATGCATGCATAAAGTACATGAATTGGTCAATTTTCTCTTAATACTTGCATGTAATGATTTATTGCACCTTGAAATCTGAACATGTGATGGGAACAACCAAATTGAGACTTATAAAATGGGAAAACTAAAATTTTGAGATAAGCCCTATAAACCGGAAAGGAGGGAGTAAAGGATAATCCCTCCGTACCCGATGCATTGCACGATATATTAACTCAAGTACTAGAAGCACGAACAAAGCGGGCTCAATTACGTGTTCATCTGGTGTAGTAGTAGTAGTACTAGGCAATGCAGTTGACGGGTGACCTTAATGACGGCGACGAGGGAATTGAACCGTGCTCGGCACGGTAGGTAACGTTGTCTAGTTACTAAAGCATCCCTCCGTTGTTCATCGGTAGTCATTATGGACCGGGAACATGAGAATTTCCTAGGGCTGGAATTCTGGCTGCGGATATTTCGACTTGAAGCATTTGAGGCTCGACAGGTTGGGGTTGCCTAATGTGCGTACCACACGCCACCGAAGGACCACGAGCCCATTTTTTAGGATCAACACGAGCCAAGGTGCGGCTGATGCGCGTTGTCGGGACCCGATTCCAAGTCACATCGATCTAGCGGTAACACCTCATATCACTTTGCGGCCTCACGCCGCGGTATTCCCACGGTGTCGCCTTACCATGGCCGGGACCGTTTGCGTCTTTTGGCTCACGTATATGATAGTGTCGCTAGCATCCATATGACAGAAGAACCGGGCCGACATGGCTGATCGTGAACAAAGCGGCACTAACCCATGGGGACGAGGCATACATGAATCACATCGAGCATGTCGGTCATCAGCGTATGCATTGGGCTGTAACCTTTGGGCTATGAGGACTCGGTATCCGGGCTGTAGCGAGCTAAGCAGGACTCCGAATATCACGCGTGACATTTCCCGAAGGAACAGACATAAGAGCAAGTGAAACACATGCCGACCGATCAAGTGTCCAGCGGTAGTCTTTGGGCTAGCGAGGACTCCGGTGAACCGGGCTGTAGCGGACTACTATCGCTCGAGGAAGCACTAGACTACATTTCCCCATATGAGAGGCTGCCAAGGATAAACAACTAGATTGTCGGATCCCACACATACCAAGCATTTCAAACATACACACAATATGCTCAATATGTGTAAATACAACATGGCATCACAATATAACTCTATGACTCAAATATTTATTCATTAGGCTCAGGGCGAGATATTACAAACATGGGTCTCATGACCCAACACTTCGAAACATACAAGTCAAAACACAAGCGGAAGCTTAACATGTACGAATACAGACATCTATAAATGAAAAAGGCTGAGAAGCGACTATCTACCAGATCTGCCGAGGGCACACGATCGTAGCTGAGGTAACAAGCTAAGCGTCGAAGTCCACGGAATTACTAGCGAGACCGGCGTCTCTCGCAAAACATAAAATAAGCAAGCGTGAGTACAAATGTACTCAGCAAGACTTATCAGAACTAACTACATATGCATCATTATCAAAAGGGGTGGTGGAGTTTGGTGCAGCAAGCCAGCTTTGACTCGGTGGCTATCTGAACTCATTGCAAGTAACTCTTTTGAGGTGGCGCTACGAGTCCACATATTCACCATATCAATACACCACTATGGATCCGCTCCTGTCTACCTCGAGGGCGCCATCCATAGCACTCACGCTTATCTTGCGAGTTTTAGAGTATCCACTTTCCTTGTCTATGAACTATGCGGGGGTCCAAGTTTCCATATCCGAGGAATCCGGCTATTGAATAGATAATGATAACCTGCGGGGTGTACTTCTTCACACGCTCTCGCCACTTATCGCCATACTGTACCGTCATGTACCTCGGCAACCTTCAAGCGGAAGCTTGGCGAGGGAGTCGACCGACGACGACTAACCACACAAGTCTCTCATCCAGGTTTATCGCCTATTAGGGTTCCATCCGCAAGGAGATCCGGCCAGGTGTCGTCCACTGACCCCAAGCGATGTGTGCAGGGTTCCCAAGCCCACCAACGGGTGCCACTTGGTACAGACCCTTGTGCCTAATCTGTCCCAAGCCCACATGCTGGGTGCCACTTGGTAGACTACTAACACTGCCTACAAACACGAAACTAGTTGCAACTCCTGGATAGAGATCAAGTTGATTAATAAATCGAGAGGGTTGAGTTACGGAACCAATGTGTGGTAGTACCTATTCATGGATCACAAACACAGAACTCAGTTCACGAGGGCGGCTGCAATGAGACAACCCACCATGTACTCCTACATGGCCTCTCATCGCTACCTTTACCAAATCGTGTTCACACACTTAGCTCACACACGAGTGGGACATGTTCACCACTTTCCAATTCATTCTCGATGAATCGGACACGACACAACTCTAAGCGATAGCAGGCATGACAACAAGCATGAATGATTAGGCACATCGAGGCTCAAACAACTCCTACTCATGCTAGTGGGTTTCATCTATTCTTGTGGCAATGACAGGTCATGCGAGAGGATAAAGGGTTCAGCTACATGAGCAAGTAACACATGAGTCGTTGTTGTCCTAATGCAGTAAAATAGAGCAGGAGGCGAGAGAGTGGGATTATATCGGAATGAACAAGGGGTTTTGCTTGCACAGCACTTGAAGATAATATAGTTCTTCATCGGTGTCATCGAACTCATCGTCGGTACGTCGACTACTGAGAGGGGACAAATACCGGCAAACAAGGGAGAACACAATCAATGCAATGCAACAATATGATGCATGATTGTGACATGGCAATATGCTATGGTTTGAGCTAATGCAACTAGCAGCAGGTTAAATGGAGCTGGTTTGAACACTAGGTTCAAATTCAAACTCCATGTAAGGCATTTCAAATGCCTTTTATTCAAATTGTCTTATATAGCAACTTTAAGTTGTTCAAACATGCATGGAAATGGTACAGATGGATAGATTGCATTTTTACGATAATTTTTCATATATAAATTATTTCATTTAGATTCTGATTGAATTTCTATGATTTTTAGAAGTTTAGTACATTTTACGAAATTTCACGTAAAAGAATGAATCCGAGAAAAGAGTTATTGCGTCGGCATGACCTCACAGTGGCGTCGATGAAGTCAACATCGCTGTCGAGTCAAATCGACCAGCGGGACCCGCTGATCAGTCTCAAAGTGAAGGCTAGGGTCAGCGACATGTGGGGTCAGGTCAACAAGTGAGGTGGCGGTCAAAGCCCGACCGATGGGGCCTCTGAGGTTAGCACTAATCTAAACAGGAAATTAAGTTAAACTAAGCAGCGCGGGGCCCACATGGCAGTGGCACTAGGGTTGGTTAAGCGTGGCCATTAGCAGCTAATGACAAGGCCACGTCGGCTCGCGGAGTTGAGCATGCCGGCGAGCACGCGAAGCAGCGGCGTCCCTCGGGAACACGCTTCTGGCGGCGAGATCAGCGTTGAGGCACCGAGGCATAGCCCTTTCTGCCGCATCAAGGAAGCGGTGGAGTTGGGCCTTTGGGGTCGCCGTGGTCGGCGCCCGGCGACGAGGTTTGCGGCTGCCGTTGTTCGGTTGGCGGCGGTTTAAGTAGCTTCTGGCGTGCGGATCGACTAGCTAACGGCATATGCATGACATCTGGCGTGCCCGCGAATCCGTTGGACATGGTGGTGTGACCAAAATTCGCGGAATAAGCGCCCGGCAGCGAGCTCGGGCGGGCGAGCTTCGGTCATGGTTGGGGATGAGGCTAAGCGGGCATAAGCGAGAGAGAGAAGAGGTCGGGCAGAATCTCCGGTAGCGTCGTTTGGCGGTGTCGGGTGGCTCGAGGAAGCACGGAGGCGGCGAAGTGGCGAGGGATCTCCGGCGACGGCGATGAAGATGTTGAGATAGCGATGATGTGGGCGTCCGATGGTGCGTGTGTCCTCGAGGCGTGGGCAGCGGCGGATCTCCTAGACATCTTTGGGGAGGCTAGGCGGTGGAAGTGGCATGACAAGCAGGCGTCGGTGGCGGCGGCTCCGGTGGAAAACAGAGAGGAGGAGCGAGGAGAGGGAGAGGCGAGGGTCCGGGGTCGGGCGGCGCCAAGGGAAATCGCGGCGTCGCGGTGGCAGGAGGCCTTGAGCGGGCAGCTGGTGGGGTGGCGCCAGCCAGCCGCCGTCGTTGTCCCTCCTCGCCTCTTGGCGGAGGTTGGGATGGCCAGCACCAGGCAGGTGGGCTGGGCGGCTCTTGGGCCGCCTGAGTGAGGCCAGGTGGCTTAGTGGGCGCCGGTAAGTTCTGGTGAGTCTCTGCTCTATTTCTATTTTATTTCTCTTTTCTATTTTACTGTAATTGTGTTTGGCTTTAATAAAAATGCGAGGGCATTTGAAAATCATGAAACTGCTCAATGTCCTTTGTTTGGAATATTTCCAACAACAAACATTTCAGCTTGTGATTATTTGAGCACCTAAAATATTATTTAGCAATTAAATGCCCAAATGCAAATACCATATGAATTAATTGAGCCCAAATATGTCATGGAAAATGTGCATCACCTCTGATTCTTGTTTCCAGCATTTTCCAAGAATGATGAACATTTTGGAAGCCATTTGGATTCTTGAAAATATTTTTAGGTTGAACCTATTTGAATTCCATTTGGTACTAGGGTTTGGACATCCCCATTTCAGGTTTAAATGAAATTTTAAACATGATGCAGCAACCAAGCTAGCACTAGTGCATTGCAAGGCTAGGGATGTGACAACTCACCCCCACTAAACAAGAATCTTGCCCCGAGATTCAAGACGTGAGGTGAGAGGAAAAAGGGAAGTCACAAAGCTATCACAATCTTCATGATCCATTTGCCCTTCTTAAAGATGTTGACTCATTCCATCATCTTGGTCTTGGCGTCTTTGCTTTGAGATCTTCATCCAACACGATGGCGACAAAAGAATACTCTATGAGGAGCGATCTCCTCGGAGATTGAGCACTCAAGATCAATTCGTGGAATGAGATGTTGAAACATCTCGAGTTGAGACACAAAACACATCGAGAGGATGGAACAACGAGGTTTGATTTGGTGGGAAACAATTCCGCTTAGAAAGATGGTGGATGGTGTCGGATGGCGAGGAAATAATTGCCACGATTCCGTAACGGGGCACTTTGGAAAAGGTGACTCGAAGAACTGCTCCCTTAAGTGGCAAAAAGAATTACTTTTGATCCATAGATCATTGACACTCCTCGTACCAGCAAGGCAATCACAATCGATCATTTGAAAGAGTTCGAAAGAATGACATACTCGGACTAGAGCGGATGATGTGGACTACCTTGTTGAAGACAACGCAATGGATGATTTTGCTTATCGCCGAAAATGGATGGGACCCATGGTAGGACCACTTTTGGAGATGATCTGAACAAAATTACTAAGAAGACAGCCCATGGGAATTGGCACAATGGCGGTGCAAGCTGGGAACAAAATGCAGCTGTTGGGAATGTTCCAACCATCATATCTGCACGAGATTCAGATCCGATTGGTGATAGGATACTTGGACTCAGCATGTCCGAAAAGAAAGGTTGCAACACAAACCGGCGAGATGGCGTTGCGAGATTCTCGGGGAGTGAACTATGATAGCAAGCTCCAAGACATGAGCGGTTCTGCTACAAACCCGTGGACCGCGCTGTCCAAGACAAGCATGACCACGTAGTAGTCTTATAATAAAACACTACCGAGTTCTTGTTGGGAACCATCATCGAGGATAACGGAATCTTGTGCATGATCTAGAATTAGCACAACACGCTCCTTTTCCTTGAGCAAATCAATCGGTGGCTTGGTGTGCTAGGGACACATATAGAATGAAGGTTGCAAGTCTCCAAACCATAGAATACTTATGCGTATGCATGGTGACTTGGGATGGTTCTAGAGAAACAAAACAAACCTTTCTCAAATTCATGGCGGCAACTTACCGTAAAGCACATGAATTGAGGAAGTCACTTCTTCCATCAAGCATAAGCTTCATGAACGGAACACGAAGGCATTGCTTACAAAGTTTTCAACACTAGGTTGATGTTCAACATGAATCATGGGGGAGACAAAATGCTGCTGATGGGCTTAATAGCAATTCATCGGAATTTCCATATCACTGGACTTCCACCATCATGTGAACACGGTGATAGTATTGGTCAGACCAAAAGATGTAATGGGGTATGCTCGAGGGATCAACCACGAGTAAGAAAACATTACGAACATCGTTGGTTCTGATTTGATTTGACGATAGCCCACACTCAAATCAAAGGATTGATAAGACAATAGGTCCAGCAACTGATCACGGGGATCATTCGATGAAGATATCATCTTTCTTCAACGCACACTACACAAGAATATCCCTTTGGAACGAGCTAGGTTAGGCAAGCTTTTATCTTCCAACTCTCCAAGTTGTTGTCTAGCTTAACCAACTAGCTCAGGGATATCCGACACAGATTCTTGGAGAAAGGGTGGTTCACAAGAAACCAACGATCACGAGCTCAACATAACAGTCGAGAAACAACCGGTAACACTTCCAAGAAGATATTAGGAGAGTCACGATCCACGGTATGTTACTAAGCTTGAGAACAATCTTGCTTTTGAGGGCAAGGCGATATGATCAAATAAGCAAGGATTGAATAATCCTAACTCATTGATCGAAGGTGCACGAAATAAGGACTAGGTAGCACGATCAATCTTAGTATGATGATTTAATAACCAACACGCTAAGAATGAAAATATTGTCCATTAACTACCAAGCAGCGAGGTTGCTAGGAATATCGATTTCACACATCACAATTCACTTGTCGGCATTCGGTTGCATCAACACGGGACGAGGAATGAATAATGATGGCAAGAAGTATCACTACATCAAGAATTCCTAAGAGGTTGTGAAATTCCATGACATTCTTGACATAAGATGGCAATACTTGAGGTAGAAACAGAATCAAAAGCTGGATTAGCATTTGATCTGCGGAATACAACTACTTTGACCCAATCCTAGATATGGATGAGGTCTTTGGAGTTTGTTTCTCCAAGTCATTCGGGGACAGAATGGCTTGACGGACCTAAAAGTAATAGGCATCGATAAATGAATGCCGCATACCCTTGACTATCAAGCGATGAGCGGGGATCGAATCTGTTGCAATGGAAACAACTCAAAGGATCATATATCTTTACGAGTTGTGGATGCATAGATTAGTATGTCGAACCAAGTTCAACATGTTTCTTCGGATAACCCATGCGAGAGAGGTAGGGTGACAGTCACAATTATGAATGGAGAACTCCTCAAGAGTACTCGATTGTGATCTTTTGGTTCAAATAACTTCTGCCTTAATTAGTTCATGGTATTTGGAAGAAGGATATACCACGGACCTCGAGGGCTAGTGCAAAGGTTACTAATATCCTAAAGGAACTAGCAAATACTAACAACATGAAGTAGGGTGAATCTCGGGTTCAAGAAACCCAGGAGTAGAATGCCTACTACTAAATGGCATCACGGGATGCTTTTGAGAATGGTGGCGAGTTATCACACGGGACACAAAACATGGCTAGATTACTAGGTGACTCCTAAAACACCTAGGGTCATAGTAATAGTTCAACATATATGTCAAGGCAATAAATTACCTCAACGCACCGATTAGTGTGCTTAACGACCAAAAGGGCGTTGGGAATGGGAAGAAAGGATTTGCAAATGCATCGGACTGTTTAGAGACACAGGATGACTCGGACAGCATAACAGCTGTAAATGCTCAAAAGATTTGAGACATCATGCAAAATGGTGGCATAGCCATAACAACATCATATCAAGGTTCCGAGATCAACGGTTAACATATAGAAATAGTAGGAACTGAGCGAGGCTTGAAACCAACAATCTTTAAGGTCTATGGATTAGTAACCGTCATCCTAATAGATAGATGAGAAGCCTAGTTCTTATACCCGTAGAAGAGAAGAGGATGACTTCGGATCGGAAGGCCAAGAGGTATAAGGAGTAAAAAGAGCCTTCGTTCCTTCCACAATCAATTCCCTTACATAACTAAAGCATTTCTAGACACAACTTGACCAGTTTGGCTTGGTAATCCTCTGAGCGATCGGGCTCGATACCAACCTTTGTCGGGACCCGATTCCAAGTCACATCGATCTAGCGGTAACACCTCATATCACTTTGCGGCCTCACACGGTATTCCACACGGTGTCGCCTTACCATGGCCGGGACCGTTTGCGTCTTTTGGCTCACGTATATGATAGTGTCGCTAGCATCCATATGACGAAGAACCCAGGCCGACATGGCTAGTCGTGAACCCAGCGGCACTAACCCATGGGGACAGGCATACATGAATCACATCGAGCATGTCGGTCATCAGCGTGTGAATTGGGCTGTAGCAGGCTATGAGGACTCCGGTATCCCGAACTGTAGCAGCTAGGCAGGACTCGAATATCACGGCGTGACATTTCCTCGAAGGGCGGACATAGGAGCAAGTGAAACACATGCCGGCCGATCAAGTGTCCAAAGCAGTAGTCTTTGGGCTAGCAGGACTCCGGTGAACCGGGCTGGCGGACTACTATCGCTCGGGAAGCACTAGACTACATTTCCCCATATGAGAGGCTGCCAAGGATAAACAACTAGATTGTCGGATCCCACACATACCAAGCATTTCAAACATACACACAATATGCTCAATATGTGTAAATACAACATGGCATCACAACATAACTCTCGACTCAAATATTTATTCATTAGGCTCCGAGGCGAGATATTACAAACATGGGTCTCATGACCCAACACTTTCGAAACATACAAGTCAAAACACAAGCGGAAGCTTAACATGTCTGAGTATAGACATCTATAAATGAAAAAGGTTGAGAAGCGACTATCTACGAGATCTGCCGAGGGCACAAGATCGTAGCTGAGGTAACAAGCTAAGCGTCGAAGTCCACGGAATTACTAAGCGAGGCCAGCGTCTCTCGCAAAACATAAAATAAGCAAACGTGAGTACAAATGTACTCAGCAAGACTTATCAGAACTAACTACATATGCATCATTATCAAAAGGGGTGGTGGAGTTTGGCTGCAGACAAGCCAGCTTTGACTCGGTGGCTATCTGAACTACATTGCAAGTAACTCTTTTGAGGTGGCGCTTTACGAGTCCACATATTCACCATATCAATACACCACTATGGATCCGCTCCGTCTACCTCTGAGGGCGCCATCCATAGCACTCACGCTTATCTTGCGAGTTTTAGAGTATCCACTTTCACTTGTCTATGAACTATGCGGGGTCCAAGTTTCCATATCCGAGGAATCCGGCTATTGAATAGACAATGATAACCCTACGGGTGTACTTCTTCACACGCTCTCGCCACTTATCGCCCTGTACCGTCATGTACCTCGGCAACCTTCAAGCGGAAGCCGGCGAGGAGTCGGCCACGACCTGACTAACCACACAAGTCTCTCGTCGGGTTTATCGCCTATTCGGGTTCCATCCATAGGAGATCCGGCGAGGTGTCGCTCACGGCCCCAAGCGATGTGTGCAGGGTTCCCAAGCCCACCAACGGGTGCCACTTGGTACACAGACCCTTTGTGCCTAATCATCCCAAGCCCACATGCAGGGTGCCACTTGGTAGACTACTAACACTACCTACAAACACGAAACTAGTTGCAACTCTGGGCCGAGATCAAGTTGATTAATAAGTCGAGAGGGTGAGTTCGGAACCCAATGTGTGGTAGTAGCTATTCATGGATCACAAACACAGAACTCAGTTCCTGAGGACGGCTGCAATGAGACAACCCACCATGTACTCCTACATGGCCTCTCATCGCTACCTTTACCAAATCGTGTTCACACACACAGCTCACACATAGTAGGACATGTTCACCACTTTCCAATTCATTCCCGATGAATCAGACCTGACACAACTCTAAGCAATAGCAGGCATGACAACAAGCATTAATGAGTAGGCACATCAGGGCTCAAACAACTCCTACTCATGCTAGTGGGTTTCATCTATTTCTTGTGGCAATGACAGGTCATCACGAGAGGATAAAGGGTTCAGCTACATGCAAGTAACACATGAGTCGTTGTTGTCCTAATGCAGTAAAATAGAGCAGGAGGCGAGAGAGTGGGATTATATCGGAATGAACAAGGGGTTTTGCTTGCAGCACTACGAAGATAATATAGTTCTTCATCGTTGTCATCGAACTCATCGTCGATGCGTCGACTCTTGAGAGGGACAAATACCCGGCAAACAAGGAGAACACAATCAATGCAATGCAACAATATGATGCATGAATGTGACATGGCAATATGCTATGGTTTGAGCTAATGCAAATAGCGGCAGGTTAAATGGAGCTGGTTTGAACACTAGGTTCAAATTCAAACTCCATGTAAGGCATTTCAAATGCCTTTTATTCAAATTACTATTATACAGCAACTTTAAGTTTTTCAAACATGCATGGAAATGGTACAGATGGATAGATTGCATTTTTCTGATAATTTTCATATATAAATTATTTCATTTGGAGTTCACGGTTGAATTTCTATGATTTTTAGAAGTTTAGGACATTTTAAAATTTCACGTAAAGAATAAATCGAGAAAAGAGTTATTGCGTCGGCATGACCTCACAGTGACATCAGCAAGTCAACAGCGCTGTCCAGTCAAATCGACCAGCGGGACCCATGATCGATCTCACTGATGAAGGCTAGGGTCAGCGACATGTGGGGTTAGGTCAACAAGTGGCGTGGCAGGTCAAAGCCGACCTATGGGGCCTCTGAGGTTAGCCCTAATCTAAACAGGAAATTAAGTTCAACTAAGCAGTGCTTGAGGCCCACATGGCGGTGTCACTAGGGTTGGTTAAGCGGCCATTAGCAGCTCTTGACAAGGCCCACGTCGGCTCGCGGAGTTGAGCGCCAGCGACTACCTAAGCAGCGGGCGTCCCTCGGGAACACGCTATAGCGACAGGATCAAGCATTGAGGCACCGGGGCATAGCCCTTTCTGCCGCATCAAGGAAGCGATGGAGTTGGGCCTTGAAGTCGCCGTAGTCGGCGCTTGGCGGCGAGTTTCTTGACTGCCGTGGTTCGGTTGGCGGCGGTTTAAGTAGCTACTGACGTGCGGATCGACTAGCTAACGGCATATGCATGACATCTGCGTGCCCACGAATCCATTGGACATGGTGGTGTGACCAAAAGGTGTTGGAATAAGCGCCAGCGACGAGCTCGGGCGGAGGCGAGCCGGTCATGGTTGGGGATGAGGCTAAGCGGTATAAGCGAAGAGAGAAGAAGAGGTCGGGCGAGAATCTCTGGTAGCGTCGTTTGGCGGTGTCGGGTGGCTCGAGGAAGCACGGGCGGCGAAGCGGCGAGGATCTCCGCGACGGCGATGAAGATGTTGAGGATAGCGATGATGTGGGGCGTCCGGTGGTGCGTGTGTCCTCGAGGCGTGAAGCGGCGGGCGGATCTCCTAGACATCTTTGGGGAGGCTAGGCGGTGGAAGTGGCGCGCGACGGCGTCGGTGGCGCGGCTCGGTGGAAAACAGAGGAGGAGCGAGGGAGAGGGAGAGGCGAGGGGTCGAGGGGTCGGCGCGCCGAGGAAATCATGGCGTCGCGGTGGCGCAGGCGGCGAGCGAGCAACTGGTGGCGTGGCGCCAGCCGCCCAGTGCGTCGTTGTCCCTCCTCGCCTCTTGGCGGAGGTTGGGGATGGTGGCACCAGGGCCGGGTGGGCTGGGCCGGCTCCTGGGCCGCACAAGTGAGGCCCAGGTGGCTTAGTGGGCGCCAAGTAAGTTCCTGGTGAGTCTCTGCTCTATTTCTATTTTATTTCTCTTTTCTATTTTCTGTAATTGTGTTTGGCTTTAATAAAAATGCGAGGGCATTTCCAAAATCATGAAACTGCTCAATGCCACTGTTTGGAATATTTCCAACAACAAACATTTCAGCTTGTGATTATTTGAGCACCTAAAATATTATTTAGCAATTAAATGCCCAAATGCAAATACCATATGAATTAATTTAGAGCCCAAATATGTCATGGAAAAATGTGCATCACCTCTGGTTACTGTTTCCAGCATTTTCCAAGAATGATGAACATTTTTGGAAGCCATTTGGATTCACTGAAAATATTTTTAGGTTGAATCTATTTGAATTCCATTTGGTACTAGGGTTTGGACATCCCCATTTCAGGTTTAAATGAAATTTTAAACATGATGCAGCAACCAAGCTAGCACTAGTGCATTGCAAGGCTAGGGATGTGACAGCCGTTGGGTCCTACCATTTGAGAATATGAAAGGAGCCTTTTAAATTGCCGAACGAATCTATGTGTATTACAATACCCGTATTTTCCTTGCAAATACTAATCTCAACGTGGTAATTGATTTATGACGAGTTGTTGAATTAGAGTGAATTTGTGATATAGTGATCTCAACGTGGATTT
This sequence comes from Aegilops longissima, assembly GCA_021605205.1. Taxonomy (NCBI): domain Eukaryota; kingdom Viridiplantae; phylum Streptophyta; class Magnoliopsida; order Poales; family Poaceae; genus Aegilops; species Aegilops longissima. The sequence continues at coordinate 447,633,465 of CM038677.1, read as the reverse complement.
CACATTTCATGGTATCCCTAGTAAGTTTTCCAATGCAAATTCAAATTTAAAAGATGAACAATATGGAGGTGAGAAAACTTTGTATGTATCAAGCATATGACCACCCACGCACACACACACACACACACAGACACACACGCACGAACACAACAACAATCCAATAAGTATAGTGCATCTATTTTTCCAACCCATGCATGTATGACACGAGCTCAAAAATACTCCTATTCCTAAATATTAGTCTTTTAGAGAGTTCAACAAGTGACTATATACGGAGCAAAATGAGTGAATCTAGACTCTAAAATATGTCTATATACATCCGTATGTGCCAGTCCATTTGAAGCCTCTAAAAGACTAATATTTAGGAAACGAAGAAGTAAAATGTAAGACATCCATGGTCCTCAGTTCAATATTTAAAATGAACATGAAACTGAAACATGAATATTAAGTCTAGTACTACAGTACATGCAAATGTTGTGTTTAGGCGGAGCTATGATTGTCGAGGTCAACCCTGACCTTAGATAAAATTTTGGAGCTCTGTTAAGGGTTGTTTAGATTATATTTGTCCCCACCCTCCCAACCACCGATTGGTTGTGCACCCCCTCCTCCTCCCGGGAGAATATCATGTGCCCCATACCTTAGATGCTATATCTTGTCTGAGTTGCTTGGAGCTTGTTGATCGAGATATAGCAGCTCACATGATGTCTTAATTTTTTGCGGAAACCTTGATGAGTTTGAGAATTGCACACAATTTGTACAAAAACTACTTAGATGCCCTTTGATCCCATATCCAACGACCTCGAAGCTCGTATCACCGTAGCATCTAAGATGAAGGAGGACATCATATTCTCCTATATGTAAGAATATCATGTGCTACCACACCTTAGATGCTTTGGTGATACAAGCTATTCGGAGGCGTTAGATTTGTGACCCAACACCCCCTCGGTGGTTCGAATGGTTTTTTTTTGCAGAAAAGCCGCAAAAGAGTTCAGCCACTGCTTACAAGCCCAAAGACTGCTCAGATGCCATTGGATCTCAGATCAAAATACCTCCAAGCTCGTATCACCGTAGCATCCAAGCTGCGATAGCACCTTATGTTTTCTTGCATGGGAGAGTATGAGGTGCTCCCTTGCTAGATTCTATGGTGATCTGAGTTCAACAGATCTAACGGCCTACAATAGGAGGTTTGAATGTTTTTGCAATATCTGGTGATAGAGTTTGGGAAATCTTGAGAAGTACAAGTACTATGCATGTGCCATTTGATCACTGATCATACGACCTAGATGCTTATATCACCGTAGCGGGTAATTAAGCTACGGGGAGCACCTAATATGAGCACCGGGGAGCCATTGGATCGAAGATGCAGCGGCACACACGAGGCCTGAATGTTTTATTTGCAAAAAAAACTTTGGAGAGTTTGGAAATTGCGCATAATTACAAAGACTACTCCCAAGCCATTGGATCTCAGTTCAATGGTGTAAAAACTAAATATCGCCATAGTATCTAAGCTGCGGGGTGGATGTGATATTCTATGCGCTGTCATTTTGTTAAATAAACTTGCAAAATCGTGTAACTCGAGCGTTACTTGTCTAACGCGCAAAGTGTTTGTTCAAAAAACCATCCTACACTAAAATATCGAGAACAACACACGGGGTCCCACTTTTCATTAATCAATTTGGACCTAAAACTAACAAATCTGAAAGATGAGATTGAGCGGCAACCTGGACTACAAAGCGTAAGTCGATAGCTTTGAAAAAACAAGCGGTTGTTGGCTTTGTCCCATAACTTGATTTTATCAGATACTTGCGTTGAGTAGAGTAGAGGAGTGCCTCGTCAACACGTGCATGACCGTTGTCTCACTTCTGGTGGGACCAGGTCTGCAATCTCAATCTCTCTTCTCTCCATCGTCTAACCTTTGCAGGCGCACACGAAGGCGGCGCTAGCTTGCCGTGGTGTTATTACAACTAAAAAAGCTTGGAAAATAGAAGAATCGCCTAGAACAATAGGCGTTGTGGCTGGTCGAGGCGGAGACTAACCGTGCCACGTTTGCATGATGAAGCTGTGTGGCTAGTGGGGTATTTTTCGACCGGTGGCTGGGTCGAGGTCGAACCATAGGTACTCGTCGATACAAAAAATTTACACATTTTTCCTCCGTGCGGGCGTGGCACACCCTACCGCATGGTTTGGGGTCCTCCGGGTGGTGCCGCATATATTCTTCTGGCGTGGGGCGCCCTACCGCGTTTTACGGGTCCTCCTCGGTCGTGGCGCGAAGCAAGTAAATGAGTCGTCAAAACACGAAGACCACCTTTCCGCCGAGTACATAAGTGAAGCACGGTGGCTAGCTAGTTGGGCTAGTTCGACCGATTAGCTGAGCCGCCGCCACATTTGTTTTTCACCTTTTTAATCTACTTGCGGCGGGTAAATTTAAATATCCACCGCGGCGTTGCTCTGGTGTTTGGGTGCGGCAGGATTTTATTTTTTGATTGATGGGAGCGGTAGCGGTAGGATTTTTAATTTTTTGATTGGCGGGGAGCGGTAGCGGTAGCAATTAGTCACAATGACTCCGCCTATAAAACCTTTGCTCACGATGTGAGAAGTAAATCGTGGTGTTTTACCGTGGTGAAAACCAAAGATTCCCGCTCCTTGGCTGGCTCCCTCCGCCTTCCCGTGGGTGCATTGCCTTTCAGCGTTTCACCCCTTTGCTTCCTCTCCTTTGCTTCCTCTCCCCATTGCTTCTACAGGTGCCATGGCGGCATGGCAGATCCTGGTCGGAGGTGGGCGCTGACACGAGCTCCATGCCAGGATCACGGGCTCGGGGCCAGGGCGTGGAGCTCCGTGAGCTCAGGAGGAGAGGAGTGCCATGCTCCTCCATCATGTGCGGGAGTTCACGGAGCTTCAAAGCGGCGGCGTCCACCACAAAGATGCTCGGCGTCGTGGCGTTCTTGCGGCGGGAGATATGATAGGCCGTCGGGGAGCAGGCTGGGCCTTGGCGGGCGATCGTGATGAGGTCGGGATCGCCTCAGCCACTTGGTGAACCAAGTTGCCACGCGTGTTGCGGCTGCGCGATGCCTACCGTCGTGCGGCCATAGCGATGCGGCCGTCGGGCTAAACCCGTTCGACCACCGGTCGACTTCAGCAGTTGCGGCTTCGACCTGGTCTCCTTCTTCACCTATATCTCGAGGAGCTGAGCCGTCTCCAGCGATGGTGGCGGCTGAGCTGGACAAGGAGGGTTGTCGCTACCGTCGCCGTTGTCGGGCGAATCCTTTGAGGCTCCGTCACGGAATCCATTCATGCCATTGGGCGTCGTCTTTGGCGAGCTGGCTCCGTCGACGGGGCGGGCTCTGCGGCGGTTGCACCTGCATCACCAGCGTCGTGCGCCTCGAAGCGAGAGGGACTTGGTGGTGTTTAGGCACCCTCTGCATGGGCATGTCCATGTCTCGGTGCAACATGAGCGTTGGATCAAACTTAGGCAGTGCAGATCGATCCTTTGTAGCACAAAGCGTGTGGGTGTGTTTGGTTGCATTCTCATCTCAATACAGTTGTTTCCTCTTCGTGTCTTTTTGTCAACCTACTAGTGTGGACTCATGCACCCTTCATGCACTGTGCCAAACACCCAAAAGTGGGTCGAGAAGGGAACTTTTGCTCCCATCCCGTGCACCCTTCATACACCCTGTCTAACACTATAGGATGTGCTTCATATGGTTAATGTTTCGTGGAGTACTGTAGCACCGTACTCTCCGTGCACTATGGACCTAGTTCTGTTAACATTGATCTCATTGTTCATTCTCGACCGGACAGTCGAAAAAGCGGTACTATGTTACATATAGAAGTAGTTGACAGGCGCACAACATCATTTGTTATCGTCATATCTTACTACACTAGCAACAAGATTGTGTAGTACTGACGTATGAACCACTGCACATGCCTAGTAGTAGGAGCATTGTGTATGTTCAAGTGGCTGCCGTGTTTCGCACTCCTCCGTCGTAAGAGTGGAAGCGCTTGCTGTAATCATTTTTTCTTGAGAATGAAAAACAGTGGACCGCGCTCTACCATGCGGATCCTCCTCCGACCATGCACTAAATTACTCACTTTCATGGCGTGTGGGACAGCCAGCACTGGGTCCACTAGCCATGCACTAAATTACTCCGTAGTAGTGTGACGGTGAACTATCTGATCGAACCGCTGCAGTAATGCCCAATGAGCCGTCAAATCACAAAACCCCCTCCTTTCCAGTGATAAGTTGGATGGGCCGAAGCAACCATCATTTCACTCTTCTCTCGGCTTCCTCTCTTGAAAAAACCCCACTAAACCGCTTCTCCCTCATCTCGTTCCTCCTTTCACTCTTCTCTCTCAGCTTCCTCTCTTGGATGGGCCGGAGCACCGCCAGCGTGATGTCTATGGCTCTGGCCAAAACCGTCGAGGCTCATGGTGCGAAGAAGCGCAAGCACCACAGCGAGACTACATGAGACAAGCTCAAAGCCATCGCCCTGTCCAAGCCCCCTCTCGGGATCCCTCATTAAGCAAGTCCAGTAATGTCTCTTGTTGGCGATATTTTCTCGATCTTGATCGTGTTTTTCATCTAACACGCAGTACTAGTCTTGGTAGTACAACTTTACAGGTGATCTTGCATGTGATTTTAGTGTGCCAAATGACGGTTCTAAATTCCTCTTTTGACCAAGACATGCGAGAGGTTGACACGATTTCTTATAGATTACTTTCAACTTCTCCCTCTGTCCCAAATTTCTTGTCTTAGATTTGTCTAGATACGGATGTATCTAATACTAAAATGTGACTTGATACATCCGTATCTAGACAAATCTAAGACAAAATTTTGGGACGGAGGAAATACTATAATTTATCAATGCTACCTTTTAAGAGGTATATTTGCCTCGATAACTTGTGTTATGGATATTGCATGTAATCCCTCTTGCTCTCATGCCTTTGAAGACATGTTCTAGTGTCTTTGTTCACTCATTTAAATGCGTATATGTAGTCATATATGGAGTATAATATCAAAAATCATCTTATATTTCTGAGCGGAGGCGATAATGAACTAGAAGACGATGATGAGTTCTCTTCTGAACTATCCGACTCTTGTGTCCTTGTCGCCATGTGTCCTGAACTAGTGTTTTCCTGTAGCATTGTTGTCGGCGTGTTCTCGAGGCTGTGCCAGCCACAACAATTTCCTGGCTGTGGCCCGATTCTGAAGGTGTGGTTCTTGTAAAGCTTCCCAACAAATCTGATCGGCATGTCTTCATCATCATGTTTATGAGTGGAAAGACCACTCTGTTAGGTTCTCAAGGTTGACAAGATGGTGATGGTGCATGTAGACATCTCACCACGAAGTCCATGGCCTAATCGGTTATCACGGGGTTCATCCGTGGGTCGGTGGCAAGAAATAGTCTGCGAGTTTAGTTAGTGCAACTTTGCTTATGCGTAGTAAGTACTATTGTTCGATTACTTGATTTGTGTTTGTGAACCTGTATTGTTTATTAGTCTTGCCGCTTTTGGTGTGTGGTCGATCGTGAGCGGTCTATGTTAATGTCATCCCTCAATTGATCATGTACATTTTGAAGTATCCAGATCATATTTTTTGTGAGGACGGTTTATCAATTATGGTTACACTCCAATATCTGTATGCATTGCAGGGTTTATCGCACCCACGAGGATTTCAGTCCATGGATGTTCGGTCCATACGATTTTCACGACCTTTGGACTGTCACCTTGTGGGAGTAAGCGGGGCCCTGCATGCCAGCGTGGTTGGACGATCAATCTTACATTTAGTACTTCAACATAGTGATTTCCTGGTAAGGATTCACTCGTGTCACATCAAGTAAATCTTATTGATTTCTTGTCTAAATCTTATTGATTTAATGTCATGTTTTCTTTCTTTTCCTGCAATTTTACAATGCAGGTTTTGCCATGTGACATTCATCACAGAATAAACCGTTTGGTTTTCTCTCGATGGCTATTTTTGCAGGTTTCACTTCTTATGTAGTGTATCGATGCTGAAGGCCTTTGTCCATCACTTGTATTCTTGGAAAAAATTGGACCGATCATTGTTTGAGTACAAGTTGAATCCCTATGATGAACTGCAGTTTGGTTTAACAAAAGCATACAATTAGTCCTTCTCGCGTTTAAAAGAAATGAAGAAAAAACTGGATCATGATCACGGATCCTAGTCAAGTTATAAAGCTGATCATAGCAGACCGGACACGATCGCTTGCTGTCTCACACGGATCGAGCACCGGCGATTGCTTTAGCGACAGCGACATCTCGATCTGATCCAGCTCGAGATTGGGCACCGACCCGCGTCGTGAATCAGTCGATGTCTGGGAGGATCGGGCATCGACACCGGCACCAGCTCTACAAGGAGCACCATCTCCGGTAGCAGCATCGGCTCCAGCACCTGCACCAACACTTGCACTTGCATTTGGTCCGGCCCATGCAGTTGCACCGGCAACAGACTGGGCTGCAGTTCGCACTTCATATACCAAAGCCCTTACAAAAACTGACATGCCCACCTTCTTGGAAAGCATTGGCCGCCCAAGTGCTTCGTTCTTTTTTCTTTCCATGTTGTTTCACATGATTCACTGTGTTGATCTAACTATTTGGGTATGTCTTCTTGTTTGCAAACAGAGAATTCCTAGAGCAACGAGGGAGTCGTTCAACTATCCGGGCGACCGCGGCCAAGTTTCTCTTACCATGCGCAGCCTTGGTGTGAATGAACCTGCACAATATACCGTAAGTACAAAGGATGGTCGCATGATGATTGTTGCTAAAGGATGGTCAAGGTTCAAATCTAAATCATATCTTGCGGTAGGGGATGATGTCAAAATCAAACTTTCTCGGCAAGGAGAGCTGGTCCGAATCAACTTTGAAATTCTTGATGGCGACACTGGCTGCTGAACTGATCTATCCTCCGAGAGATTTTGATGTAATAATCGGCATGGTGAAACAAGTGTCTGTGTGTATAAGTAATGCGATAGTATTATTTATCACATGGTATATCGTTGATAAATTGCAACTCGATTGTTGGTTAGGAGCGTCGTTCGATTTCATTCCAACAGCTTCCGTGCTTTATTCAATTTTGTGTATTAAACTGCGTGACATCTAAAACCAGCCTTGATACCGATCGCTTGCAATATGAAAAGCGAGGTAGAACACATGGGACCCCAAACATGCAGGAATTGACTGCGGCCCAAAGTCGAACCGTGAGCCTATCGAGTATTATATTCTAAGCTGACCCCCATAAAAAAAGCTGAACCCCACAATGCCGTGCGTTGCGGAGGGAGTATATTTCTCGGCAAGGTGAGCCTGTGATATAAAAGATTTGTATATTTCTTTATAGAGGAATATCTCTCATCAAAAAATATATTTATGTGTAACTAGTTACTCCTGTCTTTCTACTTCCTTTCAGCGATATGTGGGGCAGGCAAACAGCAGGGTCACGTGCCATATGCACAAATTAGAGTGCACAACTTCACGGTAGACACACCCGGTCGTGGCGCGCATAATGCCCAATGAGCCGTCAAATCACAACCCCCCCTTTCCAGCTTTAGCGATAAGTTGGCGGAGAAGCAGCAATATTTCCTTTGGGCTGAATCCCTTCTCCCTCGTGCCTTGTTTGGAGAAAACCCCTTCGGCGATTGCATAGGGTTTTCTCATGGAGAACTCAGTACAAATTCTTCATCCATCCCGATAAATCCAAGTCCCTTGGTCACAAGTAATCCTAGGATGGCAGCCGCCTGTTGATGCATTTTTTCGTATTGAATCTAGTGTGTTTGATTTGCGATTGCCCAAAGTCGAGTACCCTACAGATTCTGCGCCCTCGGCGAGGCCACACTTGTTCCTTCTCATCCTACCACAGCATTTTGAAGCAGCGCCGAGTATGTTCCTAGAATCCTCTTCTCTATCCGGGAGGGTGGGGGTTTTTTGAACATGTTGTATTGTTATATTATTTTTCCTGCAGTGTATTATTTGCTCTGCCAGAACACATGTACTCAAGATGCTCGGCCTTGCCATAACTGAATACAGTAGTTTAATGGTCACAGTGAAGACAAGCCATGGATATTACTTCCGAGTTGGGTTCATGAACCAAGAAGATCGCTGCTTTTTTTATGGCCGAACTTGGATAAACTTTCTCAAGTGTTACGGACTGAAAGTTGGCGCACGAATGTTAATGGAAATAGCAGAACCTGCTCTCATCTTCACTGCGATCTTCTACCCCGACGTCATTCCAATTGTTCATCCATGTTAGTTTTGTATCTGGTTCTTGCTTGTTGCCTCGATTATTTCTTAATCCACCTATTCTTTCTAACTAATCACAATTTAACTTTAGAAGTAGCAACAAATCTCTCACGAAGATGCTACTTCTAACTAATATTTCTTATAATAAGTAGTAGCGCAGCGTAGGTTTTTGAGTTAAGCAATCTGCTCGTTTTTACTCTGTAATAACTTTCGGTTGTTACTAATGGCCTTTGAAGTTATTGGATCGACATCCACAAGTTCCTACACTTTATTGGAGTAAATTGCGAGAAGTACCACAATTGGGGCATTGGAAGCAGATTGGTACCAAGATTGGTAATTTTTCGATGTCGATTACCAAATGCAGGGCAAAGCCGTTTACAAAAGGTCTAAACAGCATATAAGCGTATTGATTGTATCGGCGGCCAGGCCCTTTGTCGGTGCCTCGTGGCATGTTTTTACATAAACCCCCTGTTTATTTGGCTGCTGTTTGTTGTCGTGTCCCGTGTGGTGGCGCCCGATCTGGATCGAGGAGAGCCCCTCGAGCAGAACTCCTTCACTTCCGTAACCCCGCCCGCCCGCCTCCTCCTCGCCTCGCCGCCGACCGGCCATCGGAACACCACCACCGGCGACCAGGACCAGGCCGTCCCCGCACCCTGCCTCTCTCCTTCTCTTCCCCGCACCCTTGCTCTCTCCTTCTCTTCTTCCTTCCATTTTTTTCTTCTCTCTCTCTCACCCGGAGCTCTCTTTCTCTCTCTCTCTCTCTGCCCATTGGGCCGGGGCAGCGTAAGCCGCCATGGATGACCTCCGTAGCTCTGGCAAGCCTTGCCGCCTTGGTTCCCGGCCAATCCAGTTGGAAAACCTCGAGATCCGTCCATCCCTTCGTCCCTCGACGCTGGAGCCCCTACATCCGGCCGCCTCCTCCCCTTTGACCATAACGCCCCGATGCCCTACCTCGCCGGATCCGGCCTCCTCTGCGCCTCCCATGCCTGTCTGACCTCATCCCAGCTAGTGCCACCAGAGCTCCTGCATCGCGTCGCCTCCTTCCCGTTGACTGCGACGCCCCAGCGCCCTACCTCGCCGGATCCGGCCTCCTCTGCGCCTCCCGTGTCCACCTGACCTCATCCCAGCCAGCGCCAAGTTCCCTGTTCACGTCGTGTGGAGACGACGAACAGCAGCGCAAGCGAAACAGGGGGGGGGGGGTTTATGAAAAAAACATGCCACGTCGGCATCCGACATATGGGGCCCGCTGGTCAGATACACCGTCTATACGCGTTTATATGCTGTTTAGACCTTTCTGTAACTGCTTGCCCCAGACTTGGTATTGACACGTAAAAATTACCAATCTTGATACCAATCTGCTTCTAATGCCTCAATTGTGGTACTTCTGTGCAATTTACTCACTTTATTGATTGTCTTGAGGTCCTTGTGGGGCGTTTCAATGGTGGAAGGCCACGTGGGATATGTGTGCCACTGCTGCACTCGTTGAATAGGTCAAGCGTGTTGAAAACTTATAGTGCGAGCTGTTTTTGTTATATATATTGTTCATAAACTATTGCTTATACAGTTTTACTGTGATCTTCTTGAAACGAGGCTGCCCGAGTTCTATTGTTCCTATCTGGATGCACGACCATGGTGGGTCGGACTTCGCTTGGTCACAACATGATGTTTATGTCGACCTACTCAATTCCCCTTGGAGTTGAAAAGATACTTATTAGTGGGTGGTCTCGGATAATGAAGGCCGTCCATCTTGGAGAATAGGACGAAGATTATGTTCATGCTTTTCCATGGCTCTAAGCGAATATCATGTTTATTGACCACGTTGCGAGATGAAGCCGCTTCGAGAAGGTTGTGGATCTGGCGAGGTGGCGCTGGGCCTTGGCGGCCTCACCCTTAGTTAGCTTGTAGGCAAAGTAGCACTCTTGAGCGTGCTTTATGCAGTTGAACATATATAAGTACTCATACTTCTTTCATCTTTGGTTGTTAAGTGCCCTGCTGGTTTGATTAAGGTTGTTAAGTACTCCTGCTGCTTTTACGATCATCGTGTTTCTTGATCCTGTCTTCCTCGGCCGCCAAAAACCAAACTAAGCGCGGCGGCCAGCCGCTGCTTCCGCCTCCACGGCTGGTTGCGCCTCGGCCCGCCATGCCGCCCACCGTCTCCTAAATCGTTAACGCCGGCGTCCTCCGCGCTTTGGTGCGCTCACCGTGGCGTCGCCCTCTCGTGTTATCAACATGGTCAACAAACAACAGAATCGGCGAAATGCGTGGAGAGGATGACGGTGAGGGGCCCTGCGTTAGCGTATGGAAAAATAAAATGCTTCCTCCTAGTATTTTCACGACATCGGGACCCACGACATTGTGGCGTATATAGTCAATAGACAAGAGAACATCACAAGATCGGTGACACAGGGGCGTAGCTACTCGGCGATAAATTTTTTTGTTTGGTATTGTTGAGGCGGAGCGGGGTTTGAGCTGGGCTATGGCCCGTCTAGCCCGACTTATATTTTATGTTCACCATGTGACCGGCCCGCTATTTTTCTTTGTGAAAATGAGCCCAGTTTATTTTTACGAAGAATGCCCAATCGAGGCCTACTTATTTTCTCATACGATGGGCTGCAACTCTTTCAAGGCAGCAAATCTTGAAAGTAATATGAAATGGGTTGTAAATATAAAAATAGATCACAAATTGGCAATTACTTTATAATTTCTGATTTTTTTTACATTTTAGATTCCTATTTCCTTGGGCATTAACCTAATTCAAATATATCTTCAAAGTACTTTAAATCTGGCTCGACATTTAAATTATTAAAATAGTTTGGAACCCACAGAAATATGCGAAATTGGCCTAGCCAACCAAAAAAGCAACGACAATAAATTGCATAAGAAGTTGCCATGAGTTATATATAAATTATTAAAATAAAGGGTGGTGCGACTTGTGGGCCTGTTTAGTTGGCGTCATAAGATTTTTTAGTTAATATATACTCGTCAACAAAACAATTCTAGCGAGCGTAACCATTGGGCGTCAATCAACGGCCGTCGTGTTTCGCAATCTCGATCTTCTTGCTCCGGCCCGTAAGCGGCGCCCGGTGAGACCGCTGCTCCCACCTACCATGGTTGGCTATCTTTGCCTGAGCCTCGGCGCCCTACTACTCCCACCGCTGGCACAGGCATCCTCTACTCACCCACCCCCTGTTATTCATGGCGGACGGCAGCCTCACACGCGGCCGAGACCGGTGAACCCTCGTACTCCTCTCCGCGTGGGCTTCCTTTGTCGCGTTTTCCCGGCTCGCGTCGTCCCCTTCCTAGGCCTCGCATTAGTCCACGCCGTGGTGCTCTCGTGGCGTGGTCAATTTAGTCGATGATCGACTTCCATCGGAAAACCTTGTCGTGGAGAGGTGACAGTGGGTCCTGGCGGCCGCAAGAAGTGCCTCCTTATTACCGCGAAAATAATTATTCCTCCACGGACAGTTGGGACCCGATGGGCCGGGCCACCGTATTCGCGAAAAACCGTTTCCCCACGAATCTTTGGGACCCATAGGTCAGACCACCGTATTTCTTGAAAACGTTCCCCCACTTGTTACCACGGACCCACGGAAGTGCCTCCTTATTACGCACAAAAAAAATGAATGCCCCACGCTGGCTGGGACCAACCATGGTGGGAGGCTGACTTGTGGGCCTACTAAGTTGGTGGGATGGAGGCCTTTGTCAACTTTAGTCAATATATGAATGATTCTAGCTCCGATGACCGTCGATGTCCATTCAGCGGCGTAGTGCTTCTTCAACCTCTGGTCTTCTTGCTCCGGCCGCCCAAAGCGCCCGGTCGTGCCGCTGCTCACTCTGCCGCCCGTGGCCGCTGTGATCTGTGGAGGCCTCACCGCCCCTACTACTCCACGGCTGGCGGACCATCCCTCTGCACCTTTGCACCCCTGTTATTCTGCGGCGGCGGCGTCACACCGCAGCAGAATGAATGAAACCTCATACTCCTCTGGCGTGGGCATCCCTTGCGCGTATTCCCGGCTCAGCGTCGTCCTCTTCCCTAGGCCTCGCCGTCGTCCACCGCCTGGTGCTCTCGGTGCGGCGTGGTCAAGGTGGTCGAGAATGGCTTCCATCGAGCAGAATTTGTATGTGGAGAGGTGACAGTGGGTCCATGGCCACAGCAAGGAAGTGCCTCCTTATTCTGAAAAATAATTATTCCTCCACGACAGCGAGGACCCACGGATGGGCCACCGTATTCATAAAAATGTTTCCCCACATGCTGCTGGGACCCACCAGCTACATCTTATACGCAAGGAAGTGCGTCTGAAAAACAATTAGCCCCACATTGCTGGGACCCTGGCTACATCTTATACGCAAATAAAATGCGTCCGGCAAAAAAACCAAAAGCGATTCGCCGCTTTGACTGCTGGGACCCACCAGCTACATCTTCGCGAGCAAGGAAGTGCGACGGTCGGGACCCACCTGGTGAAGCGTGCGTGGCGTTGTCATTCAGGTGTGACGTGTGCGTATATCTGGTTATTGTAGAAACGCGCCGCGTGTAAGTAGTAAGCGCCGCGTAGCATGTACGCGTCGTCGGCGGCCAGGTGCAATAAAGAAAATATGGCCCGTATGTGTACATACGGGCGGGGTCTTGAATGCCTACTCACCCATACCTCGGCAAGGGCTCCGTGTACATGGCTGGGTCGGAGCGGAGAAACAGCGTCGTCGTCGTGTTCATAGAGCCAAACCGGTGGGTCGGAGCGGAATGCGTGGTCGTGTTCGCCGGGAGGCTTGGGCGGAGCAGGTGATGAAGCGATGTCGGCGTACCGCACAATGGGCCAAGCGGCCTTGTGTTCGACCGACCCACGTTAAAGCGGGATCCTGTTCGCCGGGAGAAGTGCGGCGTGCCGCAAAAGCGGAGAAGCGGACCTCCTCGGCGAAGCAGGGGTCCTATTGATTGGGAGGGTGTGGCGTGCCGCAAAAGCGGAGAAGCGGACCTCCTACGGTGAAGCAGGGTCTGTTGATCGGGAGGGTGTGGCGTGCCAAAAGCAGACCGAAAGCGTACTTGTCTTGGAGCACTACGGTGAAGCAGGGGTCTGTTCGCCGGGAGGGTGTGGCGTGCCATAAGCAGGACTCCACGGGATCTGTTCATCTCCACCGTCGACCTCCTCCGGCCTCCACGGGCTACCGTCGACCTCCTCCGGCCTCCACGGGCTCTGTTCATCCAGCCTCCACCGCGCGCTACCCACGCTCTTGTTCAACCACCCGCCCTCCACCCCTCCACCGTCTACTATTCATCCAGCCCTCCACACCACGGGGTCCTTTTCAACCACCCCTCCACGGCCACCCCTCGACCGTCTCTGTTCATCCAGCCCTCCACACCACGGGTTCTGTTCATCCAGAGCAACGCCACCGCTCATTATTCATCAACCCCCCATAGCGCTCCTTTGTTCATCGAGGCGGCATCGATCGG